>OY743171.1:70024094-70294856 GCA_963555705.1 Ligustrum vulgare | reverse complement strand
AGATCACAAGGTAAAAAGCTCCTTTGGGCCCATGATACTTTGGGCTATATTAAAAGCCCACTGAAACCTACAAAAAGGTCTAGTCGTAATGGACCAACAAAATGCCCCTCAATTTAATTAATCATGATTAATTATCTCCTTTGGAATGTTAGGGGTATTGCGAAATGCAATGTTAAAGAAAGAATCAAATTCCTTGTGAAGGAACACAAAATTGATGTTATTGCTCTTTTGGAACCTTTTGTTGATAGCTGTAAAATTCGCCAATTTGCCTTTAAACTCGGGTTTAAGAAATTCTTGGTTAATCAGTCTGGTCAGATCTGGATTTTATGGAAAAGAAATGTGGAATGCAGAATGGTTTGGGATTTGGAACAAAGTCTTCATGTTGAAATTTCAGACGTGGTTAACCATGATGCTGTTTTGGTGTCTGTTGTTTATGCGAGCTGCTCGTACATTAAAAGGAGAATCTTGTGGAATGACCTCAAAACGGTAGCTCAAAATGTTAAAGGTAAATGGTTGGTGGGCGGAGATTTTAATTGTATTGTGAGTTGCGATGAACGTAGTGATGGCATGATTAAGAAATATAAGCAATCAGAGGAATTTGCCCAAATGATTTTTGACTGTGGCTTGGTTGATTTGGGAGGAGTTGGAGCTAAATTCACTTGGACCAATGGTAGACTGTGGGAGAGGTTGGATAGAGTTATGGGAAATGTGGAACTGGCCTCTAGTATGGATAATTGTAAGATCAGCATCCTCAATAGAAATGGCAGTGATCATAGTCCATTAATTATGGAGTATATGTGTCAGAAAAATTGCAAACGCTCTGCATTTCGCTTCCTAAATGCCTGGACTAAACATCATGGATTTATGAAGCTTGTTGAATTTAATTGGAGTCGGGAAGTTGAAGGAAATGGTATGTTGAAACTTTGGAATAAACTGAAAATGATTAAGGAAGCTTTAATCTTATGGAATAGAGACGTTTTTGGGAATATTTTTTGTCAAGTGAGAGAGGCTGAGGCAGTGGTTACCATAAAGGAGAAAATTTTTGATGATAACAAGGCACCAGAGGATAGAGAGGAATTGCATAAGGCCAGGGCTGCTCTGAATTACGCACTTTTGATGGAAGAATCGTTTTGGAGACAAAAATCAGGTATTAAATGGCTTAAAGAAGGGGATAATAATACCAAGTATTTTCATGCTATTGTTAACCGTAAAAGACAGCGGCAGAAAATTTGGGCGATTGAGGATCAGGGTACTAGGTATGAAGATGATGGCGACATTAAGAGATCAGCCAGCCAATTCTTTTCTGAACTTTATAAAGATGAAAATGTGCATTTAGATGAGACATTGCTTGATTGCCTTCCAAAAGTGGTTACGGAAGTTGATAATGACACACTTCTCATAATGCCAGATGACCGTGAGATCAGAATTGCCATGATGAGTATGAATAAGGATAAAGTCGCAGGACCCGATGGTTTCACACCACTCTTCTTCCAAACATGTTGGGATATCATTGGTGGAGATGTTTGTAATGCCATTAGAGCAGCTTTCCAAGGGCAATTTGTGCATCGAGGTTTTGCAAGCACTACCATTAGTTTGATCCCAAAGATTGATAATCCTAAGAGTTGGGCCGATTTCAGACCAATCAGCCTGTGTACAGTTTTTAATAGACTACTCTCTAAAATCCTGGCTGAAAGACTTGCTACATTATTACCAAAAATCATATCAAAAAATCAGAGTGGCTTTGTGAAAGGAAGAGCAATATCAGACAACATCCTTTTAGCCCAGGAGCTCATGCATAGTCTTAATAAAAAAGTTCGAGGTCAAAACGTGGCGTTAAAGCTTGATATGACTAAAGCGTACGATCGTTTGAGTTGGAAATTCCTTGACCAGGTGCTGCTTAAATTTGGTTTCAACTTGAAATGGATTGAATTGATGAAAAGAATGATTCATAGATGCTGGTTTTCGGTTTTGATCAATGGAGAAACGGTTGGTTTTTTCCAATCATCTCGTGGATTGAGACAGGGGGATCCTATCTCCCCAGCTTTGTTTATTATCGCAGCAGAAGTCCTCTCAAGAAACTTGAATAAACTGTTTATGGGAAGACAATCATGGTTGTTCAAATACGGGGGGGACATTCCCATCACTCACTTAGCCTTTGCTGATGATGTGATTATTTTCTCCAATGGAAGTTCCACGGCAATTAAAGGAATTCTTAAGCTTATGTCGAAATATGAGAAAGCCTCTGGACAAGTTATCAACAAAGCAAAAAGTGGATTCATTGTTAGACAGGATGCTGATCATAAATTTGTGGACAAAATTCAAGTGTTAACTAACTTTGGTAGAATCAGACTGCCAACTACTTACTTGGGCATGCCTCTTTTTGTGGGAAATAAACGTGTGTACCTGTTTGATAAGATTATACAACAAATTAAACAACGTATTACTGGATGGGAAAAGAATTGCCTTTCTTCGGGAGCAAGGCTTATCCTTATCAAGAGTGTCCTGGAGTCCTTACCAATGTATGCTGCTCAAATCATGAATATCCCAAATACGGTGATTCATAGAATTGAACAAATTTTGGCCTGTTTTTTCTGGGGAGATGACAAACATGGGAAGAAGATGCACTGGTCCAAATGGAAAGACATTAGTAAACCGATCCAGGAAGGAGGTATTGGTACTAGATTGCTGAAGGATGTTTCTGAGTGTTTTTCTGCCAAGCTATGGTGGAGATTCAGAGAACACACATCATTATGGGCTGAAGTGATGAAGAATAAATATTGCAAAGGGGCACACCCGATTACTATTCAGAGAAAACAAGGTGACTCACCTGGATGGAGAAGACTTCTTAAAGGAGCTGGTATCACAGAAGAAGGTATTCTTTGGAATCTGGGAGAAGGGGAGGTTCATCTATGGAGAGATAGATGGTTGGGAGATCTCACGCTTGTCGAAAACATAACCTCACAGATACCATCATCTAAGAAAGTGAGCGAGGTGTGGGACGGTAATAACTGGAATGAAGAAATCAGGAACTTGCTCCCTAGCCAGCTTATTGTGCTTCTTAGTAAAAAGGAAGTGGACCAGAGTAAGAAAGATGAAATTATATGGAAATATTCGCTAAGCGGAGTTTTCAAAATTTCAGATATGTGGGAAAGAATTAGGAACAAAGACTCAGAGGATGAACAATGGACCCATATTTGGCACAAAACGATCCCTAAAAAAATCTCTATCTTTGTTTGGAAGCTTTGGAAAAAATGGGTTGCAGTGGATGAAGTGGTTGTGAAAAAGCTGGGAGTATCTATGCCGTCAAAATGCCAATGCTGTGAACATGTTGAAACGATTAGGCACCTCTTCATTTGTGGTCAAATTGCAAATCAAGTTTGGAGGCACTTCAACAAAATCTTTGGAGTTAATCACTATGAATGCCACTTGCCTCAAATTCTTTTTAATTACTGGATGAAATCTAGCAGTTGGACCAGACCTGGGCATATAAGAACAATACTGCCACTTGTTGTTATCTGGTTTTTATGGGTTGAAAGAAATGATGCGAAACATAGAGGGATACCTATGGAAGCTGAAAGAATTATTCAAAGAACTGAATTTTTGATCAAAATCATGAGTAAAGGACACTTACTGAATGAGAGAGATTGGAAAGGGGATGAATACAATTTGGGGCACTTTGGAATCAGTAGAGCGAAATATCACTCAGTCAAAGTCAAAATTATTCGATGGAAGCTTCCACCTCAGGGAAGACTAAAATTTAATTCTGATGGGTCCCGAAATGGAATTACTGGGGAGATTACAGGGGGAGGCATTCTGAGAAATGATAAAGGCAGCCCAATATGGGCGTTTCAACACTTTTTTGGGACTGGAACAGTGTTAGAGGCGGAATGCAAGGCGCTGCTCGCTGGTTTAAGAAGATGCACACAGCATGATCTGAAAAGGCTAATGGTTGAAACGGATAGCCTGCAACTTGTGCGAATTCTTGAGGGAGTGGATAGGGGACCGTGGAAGTTGGAAAAGGAATTACTGGAGGTTAAAAATATCCTCATGATGAATGAAATTGAAATTCAGCATATTTTCAGGCAGGCGAACTGGGTGGCGGACTGCCTTGCTCAGAATGCTAGTGTTGAGAAAACAGATACATACTTTGAGGCGGAAAACATAACTGGAGGAGTGAGGAGTAGAATCTTTCTGGACAAAAGTGAATTTCCCTCTATCCGTGTTTAATGCAGCTACCTACCCACCAAACTTTTGTTGAATTTTGACTGTCTTTTTTTCCTCTGCCATTGCCCAGGTGCATTAAACATCTGCATTCAAATCAGAACTGCCCAATTAATGTCGGTCAATACCAAACTGCTCCACCATTTATGATCATACTTGCCCCTTCTTCCACGTCTGTTTCAGATTTAATGCTCTACCCATCCATTGTTGCCATTCTTCTTTAAATACCACTACTCCCCCCTCATTCCCATCCATCAGATTTCCAAGTTCCTCAAAACTCAACCTCAACCCCTACCTCGGTTATGGCTAATATTCCCTCCCCAAACTTGCTCCCTGTGCAGGTACCCGGTGAAAACGAAGGCCTGATACTGCTCTCCCCACTTCCCCAGCTCTTCCAAGTGGTGCAGGTGGGGGAACCGGAAGGTGATACTAGTCAAATTGATGGAAAGCCCACAATCAAGATTAAGGGAACTAAAGCAAATAAGTTTATCATCACTGTGAATCGGCCTACTCGCCTGGAAAACATGAGAATCATTGTGGAACCTGCCTTGCTTATGGTGTTTGCCAGAATTCACCATAAAATGGAAATCACTGACTTCCAACTGATGGATGACGACTCTCAAGATGCGTTGCTGGATATTTTGCATCATCCTCTTGTGTACATGGACTCACTCCATACAAGTAATGCGATACTGGAGAATTTTTTTTTGAAGGACTTTTCGAGTGTAATCTTTTTGAAATTGAACATATCAGATTCTTCCCAATTCGTGCCATGATCCGCTTGGCAGAGCAATACCGTGCTGAAATTGCCAGACACAGCGCGATGGAGCATTTGCAAATCAAGAGAAGAATCCTCCGTGAACAATATCATAAAATGTCTGCTTTGGAACTTGCTAAGTTTTATGGGTATCTTAGGGCGAAAGCCTTTGATGGTCTGCGTGAACTCTCGGACAACGAGGAGGAGGATGATGTGGGTTTTGATGACTTCTAAAGTGGCTTCAAGCCAAAGGTGGTGTCGTTAGCGCTTTGTTCTACCGACTTTTCCTTGTTTTGTGTCTTGTTGTGGTGGACTGTGTTGAATTGTCAATAAACACCTATTCCCTCGTGGAGTAGGTGTACTTAGAGTGTAATGGTTTTATTGTTTTGTGTGTCTTTTGTAGTGGAAGGGTAAGGCCTAGTCCCCTCTTCCGTGTCTTTGTTTCGTTGTTATTTAGAAAATCTATAAAATCTGCCACCTTTGTGTGGTTTTGTTAAAAAAAAAAAAAAAAAAACCCTAAACCCTAAACCCTAAACCCTAAACCCTAAACCCTAAACCCTAAACCCTAAACCCCAAACCCCAAACCCCAAACCCTAAACCCTAAACCCTAGGGCGATTTCGGACCCTCCATGGCGCACCCGCCACCTTCCTCCTCGAACGACGCCTTGCCGCCGGCCAAACCCCCGGACCCGCCTCCCAACATCGCCGGAAACGCCTCCCATTCTCTACCACCAAACCACCAATCCGTTTACACCCAAAATCAGCCCCAAATCATCCATTTTCATACATTTCAACCGAACCCTCCCCCTCAATTTTCCGGCGCCGGACGAGACCCCCATGGTCGCGGACCACCGTTCTCAGCAGCGCCTCATCATGGTGGTCATTTTCCACCCCTGCATAACCCCCAAGTCAGCCCCCAACAGCCCCAACCTCGGTTTGCGGCGCCTAGGGTTGAATGCCAAACCCTAGGTTCGGATTTAGGGGTTTCTAGTTCATACAATTCTACTATGTTTCAGGCTGCGATTTCACTTCCAATGGATTCAGAAGGTCCAAAAACCCCTGGAGTAGTCTCTGCATATCAAGATTCATCCGGAAATCTCGCATTGGGATGCGTGCCCGCAGCTGCCCCATCGAATTCGTACTGTTCTGATCAGAATCTGATTCTGGGACCTATGCCATTGGATTCAGAGCCCCCATATTACCCCAGGGCAGTCTCGGATTCCACTACTTTTGAACATAACATGACATTGGGAAATGTGCAATTTGGCACGAATAACGAGGCAGCGATTTCTGGTGCGATTCTGAATTCGAAACCATTACCATTGGCTCTGGAACACCTGCAAACCATAGGAATGATATCAAATCCTCTTTATTCCGTTACTAGTGGTGTGAATTCTACATTGGAAAATGTGCGTTTGGGCACAAATTTCGAGGCAAATAGTTCTGGTGCGAATTTGGGTCTGAAACCTTTACCATCAGTTCCAGAACACCTGAAAACCATGGAAATGTCTTCAATTTCGAAAAATGTTGTGATTCAAGATGCATTGGGAATCGTGCATAATGGCACGCACTTCGAGGCAATGAATTCTGGGAATTCTGGACAGCATCTCGGCCAACCAGCATTACCACTGATATCAGCAGCCCCAAATCATCCAATTTTGGCCCCGGGTTCGTCTAATGTTGTTTGTACCTCTACATTGGGATTCGTGCCTTCTAGCACGCAAATCGAGGCAACGAATTTTGGGAATTCTGTGCAGATTCTTGGCCAACCAGTAGCACCACTGATCTCAGCAGCCCCAAATTATCCGGGTTTGGCCCCCATTTCGTCAAATGTTGTTAGTAGCTCTTCAATTGGATTCGTGCCTTCGAGCACGCAAATCGAGGCAGCGATTTCTGTGCTCTCTGCAGCAAAGATGATCATGAATCCTGTTCCATCAGCTCCAAAACAGGGAAAAATGGTTGGGGTCACTTCTTTAGTAACTAATCCTCATTGTACAACTTCATTGGGAAGCGTTTCATTGAGCACGAACAACGAGGCTGATAAATTTGTTGCTAAAGCCTCAGGCCAAGTTTCCACACCTGCCCCTACTGATTTGGAGGCCCCGAAGGTTGTTGGAAAGGCACCTTTGATTAATTTGGATAAGGATAATACTCCTTTAGTTGTTGCTCCACCTCCTCGGGATTCTCGGCGTCCTCCACTACGTGGGCAACCCCTGGCTCCTCGAGCTCCCCCACGTGGTAATGCAGCTTTGCCTCGTGCTATTGTAACATCTACTACAGCTCCAGGATTGCTAGCCCCGAATAAAGTTTCATATGCGGTTGCTTTGGCTGGAAAGCCATCCATTACTCAGACTGAAAGGAGCCAGAATAAATCATTTGCATCAGTCACACAGTCTCCCCCGGACTCCTTCCTCCACAGGTTTGCTACTAAGACCCCCTCAGTACACTTGAATGAACCTGCTGTTATATTTGATGATGAGGATGAGCAATTTTTGGCTGCGCCATACAAGTTCACACTTGTTGGCAAATTCATTAACAGGAAGCCTCCTATCACTAAGGTACGGGAAAGCTTCCTTAAATTTGGATTCTGTGGTGATTTTTCCATTGGCTTAATTGATGCACACCACATTCTTATTCATTTATCGCACGAGGATGATTATGCTCGGCTTTTCCTCAAGCCGTCCTGGTATATTGATGGGTGCCTTATGAGGGCCATCAAATGGACTCCTGGATTTAACCCTGCGCATGAAAGTCCTATTGTTCCTGTTTGGGTTTCTTTCCCACTATTGCCCATACACTTTCGTGCAAAGGGCGCTTTATTTGCTCTATCTCGAGCTATTGGGACCCCGTTACGTATTGATGAGGCCACTACTGATTTGAGGAGACCTAGTGAGGCCAGGGTTTGCATTGAGGTTGATCTGTCCTTTGCTCTTCCGGACCGCATATGGATTCAGCGAGAGAAATATCCGGGGTATTGGCAGCCTGTTGTTTATGATAAGAAGCCGATATTTTGCAGTCGATGCAGGCATTTGGGTCACAGTGTTCATAAATGCTTGCTTGGTAGACCTCATGTTGTTGCTTCTGCTCCTCCGTCTTCTTCTTCAGTTTCCACTGCTCCTATTACTATTACTTCTGCCCCCCCCTCTAAAGGCTGTTGATAAGGTGAAGAATAAGGGTAAGGGGATTTTGACTGAGGATCAGCCTAGACAGTGGATGGCAGTACCCAGAGTTTCCAGCAGCCAGCATAACCCCAGTTCTTCTGGAATCTCCATTCAGCACAGTTCCACTGTGATGACCGCTTCTACTATCCCACGCCCAGTTATTGCAGTTCGGTCTATGGATTTGGCTGCTTCAGTTCAGCCAGGTTTTACTCAGACTCCTTTTTCGACAGTAGCTCAGCAGCATCCTCCAGCAGCTTTTGTTTTGCCTGTGGTTCAGTCTTTACCACAGCAGAGTTCTCTCACCATGACGCCACCTATTGTGGCGGTTCCGGGTATCAGTGTCCCAGCTTCTTTTTCTGACCCGTTGCTCGCTGATATTCTTTTGAGGCAGCAGGCCTCTGATGAGGGTGTGGCTCAGTCTATTGGTACTATTGCAGGGATCCCTTCTGGGGCTCCTCCTATTTGCCATCAGAATTTGGAGGCATCTGTCCCTTCGAATTCTGGTACTCATTCTGACACTGAGAGTACTGCCCAGTTGGAGGTTCACCAGCAGGGTGTTTTTCGGAGATCCTCGACTGATGATTTAGTTGGTCTTACTCAGCGTACTGAGGATGATGGGTTTATTCCGGTCACTCGGAAGAAAAACCCGCGTACTGTTGACACCAGATTTCCACCTACTCGGATGACGACCAGGAGTCGGTCATTGGATACCTCACGCTCTCGGTCTCGATGAGTGTCATCATTTGGAATGTGAGGGGTGTAGCTAGCTCAGCTACTCGCAGGCGGCTGAAGAGGTTGGTTCAACTTCATCAGGTTTTTTTGTTGGTTATTTTAGAGCCCTTTGTTCTTCGGGAGAGTTTCGATTACATCAAACGTTTGCTACGCTTTGATACTGGGACGCAGAACTCATCAGGGAAGATTTGGGCTTTCTGGAATTCTGCGACTACTGTTACTGCATTGGATGATAATCTCCAGTATCTGCACGTTAAAGTTGAGGATCCCAGACTGTCGCGGCCTATTTTTTTGACTCCTGTGTATGCGGTTTGCACGGTGTCAGGTAGGAGGGATTTGTGGGAGGGTCTTCACCACATCTCCCTCACTGTGGATGGTCCGTGGATAGTTGGGGGAGACTTTAACGTTATTGCTCACGATGGTGAGCGTACGGGTCATAACACCAGAGACAGAGGTACTACAGCTTTCTCAGATATGATGATGGATTGTGGTTTGGAGGATGCTGGATTCATTGGCAGCAGGTACACCTGGACCAATGGTCGGGTTTGGAAGAGATTGGACAGGATTTTGATTAATCCGGCAGCGGCTTCATTTTGTCATCGGCTTACTGTCAGACACCTGAATCGGACTTCATCCGATCATGCGCCTCTTTTACTTCAGTGGGACGACGAGGATGATTTGGGACCTAGGCCGTTTCGGTTCCTTAATGTTTGGACCAAACATCATGATTTTTCAGCCTTTGTCTCCCAGAAGTGGTCATTACCCACTCATCTTACGGGTATGGCTGCTCTCTGGGAAAAGTTTTTCAGGCTGAAACAGGGGCTTCGCTGGTGGAATCGACATGTTTTCGGGGATGTGTTCCAGAGGGTGAGGGATGCTGAGCGCAGGGTTGAGGAGCTGGAGATTGATTATGATTTGGACCCTACGCCTGAGCGTCATGACTCTCTGCATCAGGCACAGGCTGCTCTGAACCGGACCTTGGCTATTGAGGAGGGATTTTGGAAGCAGAAGGCCGGTTCACGCTGGGTGTGTGAGGGTGATCACAACACTCGATACTTCCATGCGATGGTTCAAGGACGCCGGATTAGATCACGTATTAGATCTATTACAAGCCAGTCTGGGGAGGTCCTATCTGCTGCTGAGGATATTCAGGCTTCTGCTATTTCTTTTTTCCAGGATTTACTGTCTTCTTCTTCGCAGCCTGTGGAGGCCATTCGCACTGACATTATACCCAGACTTGTGACGGATGAGGACAATATGGCACTAAACCGCCCCCCTTCGATTGATGAGATACGGGAGGCAGTATTCAGCATTGATTCTGACAGTGTTGCAGGTCCAGATGGTTTCTCATCATTGTTCTTTCAGAAGTGTTGGGATATTATTAGGGATGATGTTGCCAGTGCAGTCATGGATTTCTTTGAGGGTGGAGTTTTGCCTAGGGGATTCGCTGCTACCTCTATTGTTCTGGTCCCTAAGAGGGATGGAGCCTGTAGGTGGACTGATTTTAGACCTATCAGCTTGTGCACAGTGTTCAATAAGCTCATCACTAAGCTTCTGAACACCAGACTCAGCTTGCTACTGTCTCGTATTATCTCTCCTCAGCAGAGTGGTTTTATCCCTGGTAGGCTTATTGGGGATAATGTCTTATTGACTCAGGAGCTCCTATATACTTTGGATGATAAAGTTAGAGGAGGCAATACTATGCTGAAGCTTGATATGGCTAAAGCATATGATCGCATGGACTGGGGATTCCTCTACTCGGTGCTGGAGAGCTTTGGCTTTGATCAGTTGTGGATTGATAGGATCAGGAGATGTATTTCCGGCTGTATGTTCTCGGTACTCCTTAATGGGCGCCCATGTGGCTTCTTTCCTTCTTCGAGGGGTCTTAGGCAGGGAGATCCTATATCGCCATCTCTTTTCATTATTGCTGCGGATTACTTCTCACGTCTTCTCACAGTACAGTTTGAGAGGTTCCCCAGTATGGCTTTTCGACATGGAGGTGCCATTACTATTTCGCATTTGTCATTTGCTGATGATATGATCATCTTTTCCAACGGCCAGAAACAGTCTATCAGTAGGGTACTTGACTGTTTGGAGCATTATGAGGGGGTTTCTGGCCAGTTGGTGAACAGGGATAAGAGTGGACTTATCCTCCCCAGACGGGCGTCTACTAGTCAGATAAGACGGCTCGAGCACCTCACGGGTTTCAGACACCAGCAGCAGCCGTTCACTTATTTGGGGGTCCCTTTATATAAGGGGGCCAAGCGATCCTTTCTTTATGATGACCTTATTCAGAAGGTCAGGAGCAGGATTTCTGGGTGGGCATCACGATTGCTTTCCCCTGGAGGACGCATTACTTTGGTTAGATCAGTCCTCGGCTCTCTCCCATTATACCTCCTTCAGATCCTACAGCCTCCTAAGGCTGTTCTGAAGAAAATCGAGAGCATCTTTGCACGTTTCCTTTGGGATTCCAGGGACCATGCACATAGATTACACTGGCGGAGATGGAAGGATCTATGCCTTCCTACTGATGAGGGGGGACTTGGCTTCAGGAGACTTCAGGACAATGCTGATGCTTTCTCGTTGAAGCTTTGGTGGCTCTTTCGCTCTCAGAGATCTCTTTGGGCTCAGTTTCTACTGGGCAAATATTGTGTGGGGACGCATCCCTCCTTTGCTGCTATTCCACACTCAGCCTCCCCTACATGGAAGAGGTTGAAGAGGGCGTGTTCGCAGGCTGAGCCACATATTGCGTGGCACCTTGGAGCTGGACAGATATTCTTTTGGCATGATTGTTGGATGGGGGACACTACTTTGGCTGCACGTTTTCCTGATAGGCTCCATACATCGGAGAGGGTGTATGAATTTTTTGATGTCGCTGGTTGGGATATAGACAGGCTCCTTCAGATCCTTCCACCGGTTATGGCAGAGCAGATTGGGGCGATTCCATTGTGTGTTGATGCCCCTGATCAGATTGTTTGGAGGGATACATCAGATGGTAGATTTGCTACCAAGTCTGCTTGGCAGTTGGTCCGGACAGGGAGGCAGACCCTGGATTCTTTTCGCTTGATGTGGACTTCTGTACTGCCTGTCACCGTTTCTTTTTTCATTTGGAGACTATGGCAGGGGCTCATCCCCGTTGACACGGTTATTCAGAAGCGGATTGCTTGTCACTTGGCTTCTCGGTGTCAGTGTTGCGCACAGATTGAGACTCTTACACATATCTTTACTGGAAGTTCGATCTCAGATCAGGTTTGGAGCCACTTTGGGAATATTTTTCGGATAACCATGATTCAGGATGAGGATGTCAGGCAGAGATTCCAGCATTGGAGATATTCAGGGTGTCATGTGAGGCTGGGTCACATTCGCACCATTATTCCTCTATTGATTTTTTGGTTTCTTTGGACTGAGAGGAATGATGCGAAGCATAGGGGCATTCAGATGGAGGCACGAAGGATTATTTGGAGAATCTACCGGATGCTCTCATTCTTACATACGGGGCGGCTATTCAGACCGCAGCATTGGCGAGGAGATATGACTATTGCACCACTGTTTGCTATTTCTTTTGCCCCCCAAACTCCCTCACCTCCTATCTTGGTCCTTTGGCGCACTCCATCAGTGGGAGCCTACAAGCTTAACACTGATGGTTGCGTCAAGGATGGCTTTTCTAGTGGAGGGGGTATTATCAGGGGCCATGATGGACAGTGTGTTAGGGCATTCTCAGCTTTCTATGGAGACTGTCTTATATTAGAGGCTGAGCTGCGTGCTATCCTTGATGGAATTATTCTTGCTCGCAGACTGGGTATCACATCTATTTGGATTGAGGCTGACTCTACAGTGGCTATTCATTGTATCACCAGAACGGGCGGACCTTGGCAGATTCAGGGGATTCTTCGACAGATCAGGAATATTCTTCATATGGACAGGGGCACTATCTCCCACATCTATCGTGAGGGTAATCAGGTTGCTGACTCGCTTGCTTCTGAGGGATGGGATTTCAGAGCTTACAGAGAGTATGGACCACAGGATCTACCACGTAACATCAGGGCACTCCTACAGATTGACAGACACGGGCTCCCCAGCTTCAGAGGACTCTAGTCTTGGTTTCATCTTTTATTTCTTGTTTGGGGCATGTTTTCCCCTCTTTTTATTTCTTACATTTTGCTTTATTCAGTTGCTACATTTGCTTTCGCTCGGAGGTCAGGTCTATGCCCCCCTCCATACATGTACTATTTCATTTTAATGTTAGCTCCTGGCCCGCACGAGGATAAACTGTGAACGGCTCTACCAAAAAAAAAAAAAAAAAAAAAAAAAAAAAACCCTAAACCCTAAACCCTAAACCCTAAACCCTAAACCAAAACCAAAAACCCTAAACCCTAAACCGCGGATTCTCTCTCCCCCTTTGGCGATTTTGGCGATTTTTCATGCCCTAACCGCCGCCCATGCCAAAACCACCGGATCCGGCGGTGACGTCGCCGGATTCCTCCATCCCTACCGGAGGCTTCTCAAGCCCTTTCCAACCATCCAATCCATGTCCAATTCCACCAAATATCCAGCCTTCAATTGCCCAAAATCAGCCCCTCATTAGCCTTCTTAACCCGTGCCCATCCAACCCACTTTCCGCCACCGTCGGGACCATTTCCGGCGGTCCACCACCACCATCTCCTTCCCCTCACCCAGCCGTACCACCGTTTCCCTCTAACCAGCCACAATTAATCCTCCAACAGCCCCCACACTCAATTGCGGCGCCTAGGGTTTATAGTGAAACCCTAGGTCCGATTTTAGGGATTCCAATTTCAGGGTGTTCCAGATTGATTCAGGTCCCGGTAATGATTCCATCGACTTCAGAACACCCAAAAACCCCTGGGGTAACCCCCTCTCCTTCCAATTCATCCGGCAACCAAACATTGGGAATCGTGCCCGCAGCTGCCCCTACAATTACGTACTGTTCTGATCAGAATCTGGTTTTGAGACCTGCGCCATTGGATTCAGAGCCCCCATATTACCCCAGGGTAGCCTCGGATTCAACTAATTTTGAGCGTAGTTCTGCATTGGGAAACGTGCCATTTGGCACACATATCGAGGCAGAGGGCTCTGCTGCGAATTTGGGTCTGAGACCACCAGAATCAGTCCCAGAGCACCTGAAAACCATGGAAATGTCATCAATTCCGGAAAATGTCGTGGTTCATGATGCATTGGGAATCGTGCATAATGGCACGCACTTCAAGGCAGCGATTTCTGGGAATTCTGGGCAGAATCTCGTTCAACCAGTTGCACCACTGTTCTCAGAAGCCCAAAATTCCCCAAGCTTGGTCCCCGTTGCCTCAACTGTGGTTAATGGCTCTACATTGGGAAACGTGCCTTCTAGCACGCAAATCGAGGCAGCGATTTCGGTGCTCTCTGCAGAAAATCTGATCATGGGACCTGATCCATCAGCTCCAGAACAGCAGCAAATGGTTGGAGTTACCCCTTTGGTAACTAATCCTCCCGGTTCCACTACTTTGGGAAGTGTGTCTTCTAGCACGCAAAAAGAGACTGTTAAATCTCTTCCTACCGCCTCAACTGAAGTTCCCAGGCCTGTTCCTACTAGTAAGGTAGCTCCTAAGCCTCTTGTAAAGGCTCCTTTGGTGAATCGCCCTCCTCGTACTGCTGAGACTCCTTCTACAGCTCCTGGGGCTTCGGCTCAGAATAAGATATCTTATGCAGTTGCCTTGGCCGGAAAGCCAACTATCACCCAGGCGGAGCGGAGCCAAAATAAGTCCTTTGCATCAGTCACACAAGCACCCCCGGATTCCTTTCTCCACAGGTTCGCTACTAAGACCCCCTCATTACACTTGAATGAACCTGCTGTTATTTTTGACGATGTGGATGAGCAGTTTCTAGCTGCACCATACAAGTTCACACTTGTTGGTAAGTTTATGAATAGGAAGCCCCCTATCAATAAGATTCGTGAGTGCTTCCTTAAATTTGGGTTTTGTGGTGAATTTTCTATTGGTCTTATTGATGCACACCATATCCTTATTCACTTGTCTCATGAGGATGATTATGCACGACTCTTCCTCAAGCCTTCGTGGTATATTGACGGATGCCTTATGAGGGTCACCAAGTGGACTCCTGCTTTTAACCCTGCTCATGAGAGCCCTATTGTCCCCGTTTGGGTATCTTTTCCATTACTACCCATACATTTTCGTGCCAAGGGTGCTCTATTCGCTTTAGCTCAGGCTATTGGGACGCCGTTGCGCATTGACGAGGCCACTACTGATTTGAGGAGGCCTAGTGAGGCCAGGGTTTGCATTGAGATTGACTTGTCTTTTGCTCTTCCGGACCGCATATGGATTCAGCGTCAGAAATATCCGGGATATTGGCAGGATGTTGTTTATGATAAGAAGCCGGTTTTTTGTAGCCGTTGCAGACATTTGGGACACAATGTTGATAACTGTCTGATTGGTAGGCCTACTACTCTTGCTCCTTTTCCTCCTCGTTCTGTTCCTGCAGCTCCTGTTATTACTTCTTCTGCCCCTCCTCCGAAACCTGTTGATAGGGTGAAGGATAAGGGAAAGGGGATGTTGATTGATGATCAACCCAGACAGTGGGTGGCGGTGCCTAGATCATCCAGCAGCCAGCAGGGCCCCAGTTCTTCTGGTATCTCTATTCAGCACACCTCCACCATTCCATGCTCACTTACTACAGTTCAATCTATTGCTTTGTCTACTTCAACTCAGCCAGTTCGTATTCAGACTCTTGCTTCAACAGTTGCTCAGCAGATTACTCCTACAGCTATTGTTTCACCAGTAGTTCATCCATTACAGCAGCAGCGATCTTTCACCATGACACCACCTCTTGTGGCTGTCTCGACTCTCAGTACTGCACCTACAGAGGTTATCCCAGTGATTCCCCAGTTACCTGCTCTTACTACGGAGATCATACCACAGGTTGAGACAGAGACTACACAGATAATTCCTACATCTACTCAGCCTATTTCAGTGGCAGTCCCTACCTTAGCGGAGCATTCACACACCAGCTCCCCACCATCTGCAGAGACCGTACAGTCATCTCATGGGTCAGCAGGTACAGCTCCACAGGTTCTTGCTCAGGGTCTACTCACAGAGTTAGGTTCAGAGCACTCAAAGGCAAAGCAGCTTCTATTAGACCACTTCAAGGCAAAGCACCGCATGAAGATCACATCATCCTTGAGATTTGCCATTGAAGATCTGGTCCTCAAGCTTTTTGGAGAGCCCTCATCAGCCAAGCCCTCTAGTTCTCAGACATCCACACCTTCATCCACTCCTACTCCTATCCTAAGACAGGACAAGGTGAAAGCTCAGATCCAGGGTGACATTGATGGGATGGGTGTTGGAGACTGCATGCAGAATATGGAGGCAGACTTACCATCAGCTACATCATCTTCTTCTGGAGCACCTACACCACAGGTCCCTTCAGTCACTGGTTCAGCCACATCACATATGAGTCCTAATTTGAGATCAGAGGCGCCTTCATTCTGCCCTACCCATGGTCCATGGGTGGGTGATCCTCTTGCCATCAGAGATGCTCCACGACCTAGACGTCATACTTCACCAGGAAGTGATCCAGAGCACACAGAGGACTACACGGATTACTATGACCCGGATATGTACCAGACCAGGCGCATGACCAGATCTATGACGCACATGAGGGTCCACCCCCGGGAATATCCATGATCACAGTTATTCTTCACTGTTTTTACCATTTCTTGTATCATTTGCTATTTCCATTGTCGTACTTTACATTTATTGGAGGTCAGGTCTATGCCCCCCTCCTTTTTATGTTTTTCGCATTTTATGATATAAAATAAGCCACACTAGTGGTATTGCTTAAAAAAAAAAAAAAACCCTAAACCCTAAACCCTAAACCCTAAACCCCTAAACCCTAAACCCCTAACCCTAAACCCCTAACCCTAAACCCCTAACCCTAAAACCCCTAACCCTAAACCCCTAACCCTAAACCCCTAAACCTAAACCCTAAACCCTAAACCCTAAACCCTAAACCCTAAACCCTAAACCCTAAGAAACCCTAAAAAAACCCTAAAAAACCCTAAACCCTAAACCCTAAAAAACCCTAAACCCTAAACCCTAAACCCTAAACCCTAAACCCTAAACCCTAAAACCTAAACCCTAAACCCTAAACCCTAAACCCTAAACCCTAAACCCTAAAACCCTAAACCCTAAACCCTAAACCCTAAACTTTCTCTCTCTAGGATTTTCTCTCCTCCTTCTCTCTAGTTTTTCCCCTCCCTCATTTCCCTTATGGGGGAACCTCCCCCTCCGTCACCTAACCCGCCCGGTGGTGACCCTACGCCACCACCGGAGAAAGCTTTTGTTGGTAACCCTCTGGTGCTAACAAATAAAACCCCTGCAGTTAATAATGTTTTCACCGGAAAACCTTCTGACCCCCGGTCAAAACCGGTCCCTTCAACTGGTACGGCTAATCCCCAGGTCGCTAAAGGTAAGGCAAAGCTTGCTAGTGAGAAGAGGAAGTTCTCTGACGAATATGAGCCGCAAGATTTTGGAAAAGCATTCCCGCCGTTGCACAGTGAGGCTTCTACCTCGACTGGGAAGGTGGGAGGTGGATTCAAGAAGAAGCTGTCATATATTGAGGCAGTCCAGTCGAAAGCCCAGCCAGAGAAGGAGGAAGGTTTCAGGATTCTTACTCCATTTCTACATGAAGGAGAACCAGGTATACACTTCTCAAAGGAACACTTGGAAAGCTTGGAGGCTATGGCGAAGTATGTTCTTATTGGAAAATTTTCACATGCTAAACCTAGTATGGAACAAGTGAGGGAATCCTTCAGGCAACTGAGATTTAAAGGAAATTATGGTCTGGGTCTGGTGGACTCTAAACATATCATCATACATTTTTATTTGGAAGAAGATTATCAAAGGATGTTTTTAAAGCCGGTCTGGTTTATAAGAGGAGCTCCTATGAGAGTGCTTAAGTGGAATAGAGATTTTCACCCCTCAAGAGAATCTCCGGTTGTTCCGGTTTGGGTTGCACTGCCAGGATTACCATACATTTTCTTTCAGAATAAAAATGCTCTATTCTCAATTGTCTCACCTTTGGGTAGACCTTTTTGTTTGGATAAACCAACAACAATGCTCACTAGGCCGAGTGAAGCCAGAATCTGTGTCGAAATGGATGTCTCTAAATCAAAACCTCAGAGGATTTGGATTGGGATGGATAAAGGTGGTTTTTGGCAAAAGATAAGATATGAAAATTTACCAGGATACTGTGATGTTTGCCTACACCTGGGACATGGTAGAGAAGCATGTTACTGGAACAAGAAGGAGAAGCCGAAAAAGTTTACACGGGAAACTCCGGTGGAAAAACAAGCTGAAGGTTTACCAGCAATGGTGGAACCGATGGAGGCGCGTGGGTCGGACTCAATTCAATCTGACCTATCAAACTCTGACAGAAATAATTTGATTTCCGAGGAAATCGATTTACCAGATACTATACACAGACAGAATCCTAATACCCTGGGAAAGGGAAAGGATGTAAGGGATACTGATGTGGAAAAGGTGACTGGCAATGGAACACATGTGGGGATGGATACAGGCTGTCAACAGCATGCAGGAGGTGATAGAATGGGTCTTCAAAAGGTGGTTGGTGAAAAGGAAACGAAAAGTGCTGCAGATAAGGAAAATGGGAGAAAGTTAACACTGACAGGTGGAAGCTTTGACCTTGGGAAAGAGAACAGTTCTGAACCCTTGACAGTTGTTAGTAATTATGAAGACAACAGTGTTTCGAGGAATGGGAAGAAGAAAAAACAAAAATTTCGAAAATTGGAAAAGCAAGATCTTAACCAGATAGGTTATTCGGACCATAATAGTTGGATGTTGGTTCCTTTTGTGGGCCCTGCGAGTTTGGATACTGACTTGAATATGGCCTATCAAGAAGAAATGTTTTGTGATAACCCATTTCAGATGCTGACGGATATGGGCCTTCAGGAACCGGTTTGTTGTGTTGAAAATAGGATGGATGATATTGATATTGAAAGCCCAGATTATAAAGATGGTCTACTAGAGGAAAGATATCTTAAAGCCCAAGGTAAAAAATTGTCGTGGGGCTATGACACTTTGGGCTACTCTAAAAGCCCTACAAACTCACACTACAAATGGTCCAACAAGAATGGGCCAATCAAGTGCCCTTCCATCTAATGTTCTTATGATTAATTGTCTTTTTTGGAATATTCGGGGGGCTGCAAAGAGTAATACCAGAAGAAGAATCAAATTTCTCTCCAAAGAACATAAAATTGATGTTTTGGCAATTCTGGAACCTTTTGTTGATTGTTGTAAAATTCGTCAGTTTGCTTTCAAAATTGGCTTTCAAAAATTTTGTGTGAATAAAAACGGGAAGATATGGATTCTGTGGAGAAGTAATGTTGAATGTGATATGATTTTCGATACTGATCAAAGTTTGAATGTGGAAGTTACTGATTCCACCAAGGGTGGAAAGACTCTTATAACGGTGGTTTACGCAAGTTGTTCGTATGTGGAACGTCGTAGGTTGTGGACTGATCTCAAGAATATTGCTGATAATCACTCCGGGAAATGGTTAGTTGGAGGAGATTTTAACTGTGTGATTAACTGTGCTGAACGTAGTGATGGGAAGATTAAAAGATTTAAACAGGCGGAGGAGTTTGCCCAGATGATTTTTGAATGTGGACTGGTTGATTTGGGGGGTGTTGGAGCTAAGTTTACATGGACTAATGGAAGACTTTGGGAGAGACTTGATAGAGTGCTGGGTAATGTGGCGTTTGCTACCAGTATGGATAATTGTAAAATTAGCATCCTTAACAGGAATGGAAGCGATCATAGCCCTTTGGTTGTGGAGTTTATAAATAAACAAAAATGTAGACTATCCTCATTTCGTTTTCTCAATGCATGGACTAAACACCATGGTTTTCTGAAATTCGTGGAATATCATTGGTCTAAGGCAGAAGTTGGAAATGGCATGATGCTTTTGTGGAACAAGTTGTCTAAATTGAAGAAAGCTCTGCGTATTTGGAATAAGGAGGTTTTTGGGAATGTTCATTGTCGAGTTAGAGAAGCAGAGGACATTGTTACTAGTAGAGAGAAAATGTTTGATGAAACAAGGCTGCCTATGGATAGGGAAGAACTACATAAAGCTCAGGCTGCGCTTAATTGTGCCCTGATGATGGAGGAATCCTTTTGGAGACAAAAATCAGGTATTAGATGGCTCAAAGAAGGTGAGAACAATACAAAATATTTTCATGCAGTTGTGGGTTGTAGGAGACAGAGACAAAGAATCTGGACTATTGATGATCAAGGAGGTACGATTACTGAGGAATCACAGATTAAAAGAGCAGCAACTGAATTTTTTGCTAAATTGTACGAGGACGAGGGCACTCAAGTTGATGACTCGTTGCTTAATTGTATCCCGAGAGTTATTACAGAAGAGGATAATGAGAAACTCTTAAAGGTCCCAAATGATGATGAAATTCAAGCTGCTGTGATGAACATGGATAGGGACAAGGTGGCTGGACCTGATGGCTTCACGCCTCTCTTCTTCCAACTCTGCTGGGATATTATCTCTGGGGATGTTTGTGGAGCTATTCGTGCTGTCTTTAATGGACAGTTTGTGCACCGAGGCTTCTCGAGTACCACTATTAGTCTAATCCCGAAAACCGTAAATCCAAAAACTTGGTCGGATTTTAGACCAATTAGCCTGTGTACGGTTTTCAATAGAATTCTTTCCAAAATTGTTGCTGAAAGACTGGCTAAGATCTTGCCAAAGATTATTTCGAATAATCAGAGTGGTTTTGTGAAAAGTAGAGCAATCTCAGATAACATCCTAATTGCACAGGAGCTCATGCATAGTATCAATAAAAAGGTTAGGGGTCACAACATTGCGTTGAAATTGGATATGACCAAAGCATATGATCGAGTTAACTGGAATTTCCTGGATCAAGTCTTGATTCGATTTGGCTTTAACTTGAAATGGATTGATATGATCAAGAGGATGATTCAGCGATGTTGGTTCTCAGTCCTTATTAATGGCGAACAGGTTGGATTCTTTCAATCCTTTCGGGGGTTAAGGCAGGGGGACCCCATTTCACCAGCTTTGTTCATTATTACTGCAGAAGTTCTTTCTCGTAACCTAAATGATCTGTTTGAAAGGAAAAACTCATGGCTCTTTAATTATGGAGGGGAAGTTCCTGTTACACACCTTGCTTTCGCTGATGACATCATCATTTTTTCCAACGGGAATGCATTAGCCATCAAAAATATCCTTAAACTACTCGCGGATTACGAACGGGTGTCTGGGCAGAAAGTTAATCGATTAAAGAGTGGTTTTATTGTCAACGAAAAGGCTAATCGAAAATTGATGGAGAAATTGGAGGGACTTACTACATTCAGAAGAATCACACTCCCAACAATGTATCTGGGTATGCCTTTATTCGTTGGGAACAAGCGTGTCTATCTGTTCGATAGGATTGTGCAGCAGATTAAAAACAAGATTGCTGGTTGGGAGAAGAACTGCTTATCTCAGGGAGCGAGGTTGGTCCTCATTAAAAGTGTGCTAGAATCAATACCTATTTATTCAGTCCAAATTATGCATGCACCACAGACGGTTGTGTATAGGATTGAACAAATCCTTGCCAGTTTCTTCTGGGGAGACGGTAAACATGGAAGGAAGATACATTGGGCAAAATGGCAGGAAATTTGTAAGCCAGTGAGGGAAGGAGGGATTGGAACTAGATTACTGTCAGAAGTTATTGCATGTTTTTCAGCAAAATTATGGTGGAGATTCAGAGAAAGGAAATCCCTCTGGGCTGAAGTCATGAGCAATAAATATTGCAAAGGAGCTCATCCTAGTACTATCCAAAAAAAAGGAATTGATTCCCCAGGATGGAAAAGGCTTTTGAAAGGAGCCAAAATTTGTGATGAAGGGATTCTTTGGAAAGTGGGAAAAGGTGATATTTATTTCTGGAGAGACAGATGGCTCGGGGACTTCACACTTGCTGAAAATCTTTCATGTCAAAACATTTCATCAAAGAAAGTCGGGGAGTACTGGGAGGATAATGCATGGACGGAAGAAATATGGAATATGATTCCTAACCAGCTTGCGATTGAGCTCAATGAAAAGAAGGTGGATCAGAGAAAGGAAGATGAAATGATCTGGAAGTACTCCAACAATGGGTTTTTTAAAATTGCAGACATGTGGGATCGAATTAGGAATAGAAGACCGGAATTTGATCAATGGAAGTTTATTTGGCATAAAACTATCCCAAAAAAAATCTCTATCTTCATCTGGAAACTCTGGCATGAATGGGTGGCAGTGGAAGAAATCATTATACACAAGATGGGAATATCTTTGGCCTCTAAATGTCAATGTTGTGAGCATGCTGAGACAATCAAACATCTCTTCATAAATTGTCAAATTGCAGTTAAAGTCTGGACGCATTTCAGTAGAATTTTTGAGGTGGACTACTTTGAGTGTCACCGACCCAGAGTCCTTTATAACTACTGGATGAAATCTACCAAATGGGCAAAACCAGGGCATATTAGATCCATCTTGCCACTTTTTTCTCTGTGGTTCCTATGGGTGGAGAGAAACGATGCTAAACACAGAAATATACCCATGAGTGCTGACAGAATTATTGGGAGGATTGAATATATGATTCGAACGTTGAATGAAGGTAATATCATGAATGTGAAGGATTGGAAGGGTGATGAGAGGCATGCTGAATTTTTCAAAATTAATGTCAGAAAGCTCTTGCCGGTGAAAGTTGTTCGATGGAAGCTGCCACCTCCGGGGAGGATGAAACTTAATACTGATGGTTACAGAAATGAGATTACGGGGGAAATTGCTGGAGGGGGAATCCTTAGAAACAGCGAGGGGAACCTGGTTTGGGCATACCAGGATTATTTTGGCGTTGGAACGGTATTAGAAGCTGAATGCAAGGCTTTAGCTGCTGGACTTAAAAGATGCAAACCGTTGGAGATGAAGAACTTGATGGTGGAAACAGATAGTTTGCAACTTATTCGGATTATTGAAGGAATTGACAGGGGACCATGGAAACTGGAAAAGTATACGCAGGAAATCAAAAAAGTTATTACTGAAGGGGCGGCGAATATTACACATATCTTTAGACAAGGGAATTGGGTGGCAGACTATCTTGCTGCAGAAGGAGGTATGGCAAGAGTCAGTAAATTCTTTGAAGATAAAAGTGCACCTGGTGGGATCAGAAGTAGAGTGAGTCTGGACAAAACTGAGCTCCCATCAATACGATTTGTTGGACATTGATGATCAGTGCTTCTTGCACTTTTAACGTGGCCTTTCCATTCATGTTTGACCCTTTGAACCAATGGCCAGCCTTTTTCCTCTGTAAACTGATTCAGCCAGCTGCCTCTCCTCAACTGTCCATCGATTCAGCTGAACCGGTCAAACTTTCTGCAAGATGATTCCTTAATGCTCCTCTCCCAAATTGCCACAGTTAAAGCTGCTATCATGAGTCCTTTGACCGTGATAATGGTCCTTCCCAGATTTTCATCCCTCACTCTCTGCTTTCTACCGAGCCCCCCATCCTGCCAAAATGTACCAGCCTTTGACCATCATCAATACCCATGATACCCTCATACACCCAACCATCTTCCTTTAATGCCATTTAATGACCACCTTTCACTGAACACTCTGGAGCTGGCACATGCCTCTTCTCCCTCCTGGACTGCTGGTACTGCCTATGCTAGCACTGAGACTCCGAATTTAATTTTCCTCACCCACCCTGAACTTCATTTATTCACCCCCCACCCGAATCCATTAAACACACAACCCAATTCTTTTCAGCCACGCACCCCACTCATCCGTCTGTTGCTCCTCTAAACTCCCTGCTTCGGCTATGGCTAATAATCCCTCCCCCAATCTGTTTCCTGTGCAGGTTCAAGGTGAAAACAATGGGCTGTTGCTTCTTTCTCCACTCCCTCATTTGTTCCAGGTGATACCGGTTGCACAACCAGAAGGAGATACCAGCCAAATTGATGGACGCCCGACTATCAAAATCAAAGGAACAAAAGCTGAAAAATTTATTGTCACAGTGTATCATCCGACTCGGCTTGAGAATATGAGGATAATTGTGGAGCCTGCCTTGCTTATGGTGTATGCTAGGATACACCATAAACTGGAAGTTTATGATTTTCAACTGATGGATGACGACTCTCAAGATGCTTTGCTGGACATTTTACATCATCCTCTTATGTACATGGACTCACTCCATACAAGTAATGCGGTGCTGGAGAATTTCTTTGAGGGACTTTTCGAGTGCAACCTTTTTGAAATTGAACATATCAGGTTTTTCCCAATTCGTGCTATGATCCGCCTTGCAGAGCAATACCGTGATGAGATTTCTAGGCATAGTGCGATGGAGCACTTGCAAATTAAGAGACGAATCCTGCGTGAACAATATCATAGAATGTCTGCGTTGGAACTTGCTAAGTTTTATGGATACCTGAGAGCAAAAGCCTTTGATGGCCTCCGGGAACTTTCGGACAGTGAAGACGAGGACGTGGGGTTTGATGACTTCTGAAGTGGCTTCAAGCCAGTTGTGAGGTTTTTGGGCTTGATGCCTGCCTCCTTCACTTCCTGTGCGTCATGTGGTGTTGGGTTGTTGGTTTGTCAATAAACATCTATCCCTCTCTCGGATAGGTGGAATAGGATTGTGATGTCTATCCGTGTGTGTGTGTGCTGTTTGTTGTGTTTTGTTGATGTTTTGCTTTTCTGGCGAGGGCTTTGGTTATGCCCCCCCTCGTTTGTACTTGTTGTTGTTGAAAATCTATAAAAATCGCCACCTTCGTGTGGTTTTAAAAAAAAAAAAAAAAAAAAAAAAAAAAAAAAAAACCCTAAACCCTAAACCCTAAACCCTAAAACCCTGAACCCTGAACCCTGAACCCTGAACCCTGAACCCTGAACCCTGAACCCTGAACCCTGAACCCTGAACCCCAAACCCCAAACCCTAAACCCCAAACCCTAAACCCTAACCCCAACCCTAAACCCTAAACCCTAAACCCCAAACCCTAAACCCCAAACCCCAAACCCCCAAACCCCAAACCCCCAACCCCCAACCCCCAAACCCCAACCCCCCAACCCCCAACCCCCAAACCCCAACCCCCAAACCCCAACCCCCAAACCCCAAACCCCAAACCCCAAAACCCTAAACCCTAAACCCTAAACCCAAAACCCTAAACCCAAAACCCTAAAACCCAAAACCCTAAAACCCAAAACCCTAAACCCCTAAACCCTAAACCCTAAACCCTAAACCCTAAAACCCTAAACCCCAAACCCTAAACCCCAAACCCCCAAACCCCAAAACCCCAAACCCCAAACCCCAAACCCTAAACCCCAAACACTTTTGAGGGTTGGGATCAGCGCTACTATTAGGAGTTTAGTTCACATGACTTACCTCGACGCATCAGGGCACTTGTGCAGATTAACAGATATGGACTACCTAGCTTCAGAGGATCATAGTGTTGTCTTTTTTTACATTACTTTAGTTATCTGGGGATTGTTGTTTCCCCCATTTGTAGCTTTCAGTTCCCCTTTTCCATTTGCTACATTTACACATTCTTGGAGGTCAGGTTTATGCCCCCCTCCTTTCCTGTACTATTTCATTTTAATGTTAGCTCCTGGCCCGCACGAGGATAAACTGTGAACGGCTCTAAAAAAAAAAAAAAAAAAAAAAAAAAACCCTAAACCCCAAACCCCAAACCCTAAACCCATAACCCTAAACCCCAAACCCTAAACCCCAAACCCCAAAACCCCAAACCCTAAACCCCAACCCCTAAACCCCAAACCCCAAACCCCAAACCCAAAAACCAAAACCACAAAACCCCTAAACCCTACACCCTAAACCCTAAGCCGAGGTTTGTTAAAATTGTTAGGTGGACTCTACCTCCAGTGGGTAGATTTAAATTAAACACGGATGGATTCAGGGACATGAGTAAAGGTGAAATTGCTGGAGGGGGAATTTTAAGAAATCACCATGGAGAGGCTATCTGGGCATTCCAACAAAACTATGGGACTGGCAAAGTCATTGAAGCAGAATTAAAGGCAATATTAACAGGAATTCAGATTTGTCGATTGAAGGGCTTAGAGAAGGTTGTTGTGGAAACGGATAGCCTTAGATCAGTACAGTTTATCCTTTATATGGAACCAAGCCCAAATGAGATAGTGGAGGAGGTACAACAAATCATTCATATCTGCAAGGATAGAGACATACAAATTTCACATGTGTATTGGGTTGCAGATATGCTGGCACAAGAAGGAGCTAGTACAAAGGTTAATAGATTGATTGATGGTTGTGAGATCCACGAGAAAATCAAAGGTGCTATACGACTGGATGCTGGTGGCATTCTGAATGCTAGAGTGGTCAATCAATGAAGCCCTTGAGCATCTAATAATATCCTGTTTAATCCAAGCCTGAGGGCGTGCGATTGATATGGATTTTATCCATGCTAAACAAGGAAATCCTTCCACCATTATCTCCCAACCACCCATCTGTGTCTTGATTCTTTAATGCTCTCCAACCAAAACCTACCACATTAAATCTGCATTCATGAGTTTTTTGACCGTGTTATGATCCTTGCAGAAAATCTGATCACTGCATCCTCCTGCTGTACCATCTCACCTTTCCCTCTGACTTTCCTTTTTCTTCTCGTCCACCCATGATTCCCAGACTCTTTAATTGCAGACTTTCACTAAAAACCAAAATCTTGAGTTTTCCCCCCATTTACTCCGCTGTTTGTGCCCTGACCAGAATTTCACTAAAATCCAAACTTTCCGCCTCTTGTGATATCTCCACTCAGCATTGTGCAGAAGAAAACAGCCTTTGACCGGTATTGCCTGGCCTATTTATTGCTCCCTGTGACCTCATTTCTAGACCCCCCTTCTTTTAATCCTAAACCAAAACCCAAAACTACTACCAGAATTTCCCTTCTCCTCCCAGCCTTGTTGAAACCGCATTCTCCTCCTGAAATGGCTAACAACCCCTCCCCAGATTTTCTTCTTGTGCAGGTCCCAGTCGAAAATGATGGACTGGCACTTTTCTCTCCCTTGCCGGATTTGTTCCAGGTGCTCCAAGTGGCTCAACCGGAAGGAGATCAGAGTCAGATTGATGGCCGACCAACTCTCAAAATTAAAGGAACGAAAGCCAGCAAGTTCATTATCACGGTCCACCAACCTACTGCTTTGGCTAGCATGAGGATCATTGTGGAACCTACTCTACTCATGGTGTATGCACGGATCCACCATAAGCTCCAGATTGCTGATTTCCTTTTTATGGATGACGAATTTCTTGATGCGCTGTTACATATCATGCATCACCCACTTGTGTACATGGACTCCCTACATACAAGAGACGCAGTGCTTGAAAAATTTCTTCGAAGGACTATTTGAATGCAACCTTTTTGCTATTGAGCACATAAGATTCTTCCCAATTAGGGCTATGGTTCGATTGGCTGAACAATACAAGACTGAGCGTGCTTTGAACCACCCAGGAGATCACTACCAGATTATGAGGAGAATTCTCAGAGAACAATATCACCGAATGTCTGGTTTGGAACTTGCCAAGTTTTATGGCTATCTGAGGTGCAAAATGTTTGATGGGCAGCGAGAATTGTCGGATAATGAGAATGAGGACGATGAGGATGCTCCAGATGAGTTTTGATCTTCAAGCTCTTGGAGTATCAACTTTTTAATGGAGCTTTCCTGCAGTCTTGCTTTTAAGCCGCGGCGTCTTTGATGTCTGCCAATCTTTATGTCTTGCTTTGTGTTTCGTTATGTTTGTTTATCAATAAAAACCTATTCCCCTCTGGAGTATGTGACGACCCGAATTCTCGACCATTCGAGTGCCACTAAAAGTGACTCATATCATATTATCGAGACTTAAATAGTAATGTAAAATTATTCAAAAGAATAATTAGAATCCCATAATTTTATTTGTGAATAAAAATAGAACATAATTTTCTTACATAAAGTTCAACATAATTATCTCATCAATCTTAACCACTTTTGCCACTTCCATGTTGACCGCCTCGAACCTTCAATTATCTGAAAATGGTAAATATCGTGGAGTGAGATTTATAAAATCCCAGTAAGTATACCAAGCATAAATTTTCTTTTGAAAGCATATGGATCATTTTCATCATAACATAGGATAGGATCGAAATACTCATAAACATAGGGAGACACAAGAATTTTACCGAACTTAAATGGCAAGAATTCTTATGTGTAGCGCTACTAAACTCCGGTCCCCTTAGCATAATCATAAACATATCATATGGAACCCATAACAATCTTGTGAGATTGATTTCATAGCAATGATCCAAACATTTTCATAAAAACATAAGATATACTTACTTGTCATAAAAACATACTTACTTTTCATAAAAACATAAGGTGTATTTACCTTTCATAAAAACATACTTACTTTTCATAAAAACATAAGATATACTTACTTGTCATAAAAACATACTTACTTTTCATAAAAACATAAGGTGTATTTACCTTTCATAAAAACATACTTACTTTTCATAAAAACATAAGATATACTTACTTGTCATAAAAACATACTTACTTTTCATAAAAACATAAGGTGTATTTACCTTTCATAAAAACATACTTACTTTTCATAAAAATATAAGATATACTTACTTGTCATAAAAACATACTTACTTTTCATAAAAACATAAGGTGTATTTACCTTTCATAAAAACATACTTACTTTTCATAAAAACATAAGATATACTTACTTGTCATAAAAACATACTTACTTTTCATAAAAACATAAGGTGTATTTACCTTTCATAAAAACATACTTACTTTTCATAAAAACATAAGATATACTTACATTTCATAACAACATACTTAATTTTCATAAAAACATAAGATATACTTACATTTCATAACAACATACTTAATTTTCATAAAAACATAAGATATACTTACCTTTTAAAAGATTAAAATGAAGTGTAGTAGTAAATGGACCAAAACTTTCTTGACCACCTTGAATTTCTCTTACTTGTGGATTTTGTCAAGAGATTGGAAATAAGTGTATATGTGTAGAGTTGTGTGTAAAAGAGATGGGTTTAAATAGATGTATAAAGTTGGCATATTGTAAACATAATCATTCAATTCTATTAATTTTAACACATCCTTTTCTTAAAGTAAAGCACCATTCATATACTTTTCCATATTTATACAAATAATATGCTCTTCATGATTATATATAATGGAGTATATAAATCATTCATATACTTTTCCATATTTATACAAATATTATGCTCTTCATGATTACATATAATGGAGTCTTATCAATCATTCATATACTTTTCCATATTTATACAAATATTATGCTCTTCATGATTATATATAATGGAGTATATAATTCATTCATATACTTTTCCATATTTATACAAATATTATGCTCTTCATGATTACATATAATGGAGTCTTATCAATCATTCATATACTTTTCCATATTTATACAAATATTATGCTCTTCATGATTATATATAATGGAGTATATAATTCATTCATATACTTTTCCATATTTATACAAATATTATGCTCTTCATGATTACATATAATGGAGTCTTATCAATCATTCATATACTTTTCCATATTTATACAAATATTATGCTCTTCATGATTATATATAATGGAGTATATAATTCATTCATATACTTTTCCATATTTATACAAATATTATGCTCTTCATGATTACATATAATGGAGTCTATCAACCATTCATATACTTTTCCATATTTATTAAATTAAGATTCTCATAATTATTATATATAATGGAACCTCTCATGCTTGCATATATTTTCTTAATTTCAATAATAAAAATAATTTTTGTATAAATAAATATTGGGATAACATTGAATTAAGTACTTGAACTTAATATACTTTAAATCAAGAGAATGGAGATATTTTTAGAAATTCGGAATTTAATTTAAAATCGAACGATCTCGATTATTTCTTGACTTGGCTATACGAATATGTCGTGGCGTTAACTTAATAAAAATGGGTGAAATAGTAGCGACACGATTTTCTATTAAAATAATTATTAATCGCGTAAAAATTCTTGGTCGCTACAAGTAGGAGCACTAAAAAAAAACCCTAAACCCCTAAACCCAAACCCCTAAACCCTAAACCCTAAACCGGGCGAAATTGGCGATTTTCTAGCCCTTGCCGCCAACCATGTCCAAGCCGCCGGATCCGCTGCCCTCCTCGCCGGAAACCACCTTGCCTCCGACCGCCTTCTCTTCCACATTCCAACCATCCATTGCTCTCCAAATTCCATCCACAAACACCCCTCCAATTAACCAAAATCAACCCCTCCAAATTGCACCAAACCCGTACACATTCCACCCCTCTACCACCGCCGCCGGTGGCTTTTCCGGTCACGAACCACCGTCGGCCCCTTAATCTCTTCAAACCTTCCAGCCTACTCCCCTTAGCCACCAATATTTCATCCTCCAACAGCCCCAATTGGAAGTTGCGGCGCCTAGGGTTAGGAGTCAAACCCTAGGGCCGAATTTAGGGGTTTTTAATTCAACTATTTTTGGTTCGTTTCAGCCTGTGGGGATGATTCCAATGAATTCAAAAGGTCCAAAAACCCCTGGAGTAGCCTCTGCATATTAAGATTCATCCGGAAATCTCACATTGGGATGCGTGCCCCGCAGCTGCCCCATCAAATTCGTACTGTTCTGATCAGAATCTGATTCTGGGACCTCTGCCATTGGATTCAGAGCCCCCATATTACCCCAGGGTAGTCCCGGATTCCACTAATTTTGAACATAACTTGACATTGGGAAACGTGCAATTTGGCACGAATAACGAGGCAGCGATTTCTAGTGCGATTCTGAAATCAAAACAATCACCATTGGCTCTGGAACACCTGAAAACCATGGGAATGATATCAATTCCTCTTTATTCCGTTACTTGTGGGGTTAATTCTACGTTGGAAATGTGCGTTTTGGCACGAACTTCGAGACAGAACATTCTGGTTGGAATTTGGGTTTGAGTCCTTAACCATCAGTTCCAGAACACCTGAAGACCATGGGAATGTCATCAATTTCGAAAAATGTTGTGATTCAAGATGCATTGGGAATCGTGCATAATGGCACGCACTTCGAGACAGCGAATTCTGGGAATTCTGGATAGCATCTCGGCCAACCAGCATTACCACTGATATCAGCATCCCCAAATCATCCATGTTTGGCCCCAGGTTCGTCTAATGTTGTTGGTACCTCTACATTGGGATTCGTGCCTTCTAGCACGCAAATCGAGGCAGCGATTTCTGTTCTTTCTGCAGTGAACCTGATCATGAAACCTGTTCCATCAGTTCCAGAACCGAAAAAAACGGTTGGGGTGACTTCTTTAGTAACTAATCCTTTATGTTCCACTACATTGGGAAGGGTGCCTTTGAGCACGCAAAACGAGGCTGAAAATTCCGTTGCTAATGCCTCAACCCATGTTCCCAAACCTGCTCATACTGATTTAGCAACCCCACAGCCTATTGGAAAGGCACCTCTGGTTAATTTGGAAAAGGATAATGCTCCTGTGGTTATTGCTCCACCACCCCGTGATGCACGGCTTCTTTTTCTGATCCGTTGCTTGTTGATATTCTTTTGTGGCAGTAGGCCTCTGATGAGGGTGTGGCTCAGTCTGTTGGTACTCTTGCAGCGGTTCCTTCTGAGACTCCTCCCATTTTCCATCAGAACTTGGAGGCATATGTCCCTTCAGATTCTGGTAATCATTCTGACACTGAGAGTACTGCCCAGTTGGAGGTTCACCAGCAAGGAAATTTTCGGAGATCTTCGACTGATGATTTAGTTGGTCTGACTCAGCGTACTGAGGATGATGGGTTTATTTCGATCACTCGGAAGAAGAACCCGCGTGCCGCTAATACTAGATTACCACCTGCTCGGATGACGACCAGGAGTCGGTCATTGGATACCTCACGCCCCCGGTCTCGATGAGTGTCATCATTTGGGATGTGAGGGGTGTAGCTAGCTCAGCTACTTTCAGGCGCCTTAAGAGGATGGTTCAGCTTCATAAAGTTTATTTGTTGATTATCTTGGAGCCCTTTGTACTTCAGGAGGGATTTGATTACATCAGACATTTGCTTCACTTCGATACTGGGACGCAGAATTCATCAGGGAAGATTTGGGCTTTCTGGAATTCTGCGACTACTGTTACTTCATTGGATGATAATCTCCAGTATCTGCACGTTCAAGTTGAGGATCCCAGACTGTCGCGACCTATTTTTTTGACTCCTGTGTATGCTGCTTGTAAGGCTTCTGGCAGGAGGGACTTGTGGACGAATCTTCACATCTCCCTCGATGTGGATGGTCTGTGGATAGTTGGGGAGACTTTAACGTCATTGCTCACGATGGTGAGTGCTCGGGTCATAACACCAGGGACAGAGGTACTACAGCTTTCTCAGAGATGATGATGGATTGTGGTTTGGAGGATGCTGAATTAATTGGCAGCAAGTACACCTGGACCAATGGTCGGGTTTGGAAGAGATTGGATAGGATTCTGATTAATCCGACAGCGGCCTCATTTTGTCATCAGCTTACTGTCAGACACCTGAATCTGACCTCATCAGATCATGCGCCACTTTTGCTTCAGTAGGACGATGAGGATGACTTGGGACCTAGACCGTTTCGATTCCTTAATGTTTCGACCAAACATCATGATTTCTCATCCTTCGTCTCCCAGAAGTGGTCACTACCCACTCATCTTAAGGGTATGGCTGCTCTCTGGGAAAAGTTCTTCAGGATGAAACAGGGGCTTCGCTGGTGGAATCGACATGTTTTCGGGGATGTGTTCCAGAGGGTAAGGGATGCTGAGCGCAGGGTTGATGAGCTGGAGATTGATTATGATTTGGACCCTACGCCTGAGCATCGTGACTCTCTACATCAGGCACAAGCTGCTTTGAACCGGACCTTGGCTATTGAGGAGGGATTTTGGAAGCAAAAAGCCGATTCACGTTGGGTGTGTAAGGGTGATCACAACACTCGATACTTCCATGCGATTGTTCAAGGACGTCGGATTAGATCACGTATCAGATCGATTACGACCCAGTCTGGAGAGGTTCTATCTGCTGCTGAGGATATTCAGACTTCGGCTATTTCTTTTTTTAAGGATTTATTGTCTTCTTCACAGCCTGTGGAGGCCATTCGCTCTGATATTATACCCAGACTTGTGACAGATGTGGACAACATGGCACTAAACCGCCCCCCTTCGATTGATGAGATACGGGAGGCAATTTTCAGCATTGATTCTGACAGTGTTGCTAGTCCAGATGGCTTCTCATCCTTGTTCTTTTAGGAGTGTTGGGATATTATTCTGGATGATGTTGCTAGTGCAGTCTTGGATTTCTTTGAGGGTGGCGCTCTGCCTAGGGGTTTTGCTGCTACTTCTATTGTTCTGGTCCCTAAGAGGGATGGAGCCTGCAGATGGACTGACTTCAGACCTATCAGCTTGTGCACGGTGTTCAATGAGCTCATCACTAAGCTCTTGAACACCAGGCTCAGTTTATTGCTTCCTAGTATTATATCTCCTCAGCAGAGTGGTTTTATCCCTGGTAGGCTTATTGGGGATAATGTCTTATTGACCCAGGAGCTCCTCTATAGTTTGGATGTGAAAGTAAGAGGGGGGAATACTATGCTGAAGTTAGACATGGCTAAAGCATATGATCGCATGGACTGGGGTTTTCTCTACTCGGTGCTAAAGAGCTTTGGTTTTGACCAGTTGTGGATTGATAGGATTAGGAGGTGTGTTTCAGGATGTATGTTTTCGGTCCTCCTTAATGGACGCCCATGTGGTTTCTTTCCATCTTCACGTGGTCTCAGGCAGGGAGATCCTATATCACCTTCTCATTTCATTATCGCTGCTGATTACATTTCACGCCTTCTCACAGCGCAGTTTGAGAGGTATCCTAGCATGGCTTTTCGACATGGGGGTAATTCTCTAGTCTCTCACTTATCCTTTGCTGATGACATGATCATCCTCACAAACGATCAGAAACAGTCAGTTCGGAGAGTACTTGAGTGCTTGGAGAACTACGAGGGGTTTCTGGACAGTTGGTGAATAGAGACAAGAGCGGGCTCATCCTTCCTAGACGGGCCTCCGTCAGTCAGATCAGACGACTTGAGCATTTGACAGGGTTCATACATCAGCAACAGCCTTTCACTTATCTGGGGGTTCCCTTATACAAGGGAGCCAAGCGGACGTTCCTTTACGATGAGCTCATCCAGAAGGTCAGGAGCAGGATTTCTGGTTGGGCATCTCGGCTGCTTTCCCCGGGAGGACGTATTACTTTGCTTAGATCAGTCCTCAGCTCTCTCCCACTTCACCTTCTTCAGATCTTGCAGCCTCCTAAGGCAGTACTGAAGAAGCTAGAGAGCATCTTTGCACACTTCCTTTGGGATTCTAAGGAGGGTGCTCATTGATTGCATTGGAGGAGATGGAAGGATTTATGCCTTCCTACTGATGAGGGAGGTCTTGGTTTCAGACGCCTACAGGATATGGTTGATACTTTCTCGATGAAGCTATGGTGGCTTTTTAGATCACAGAAATCCTTTTGGGCTCAGTTCATGTTGAGCAAATATTGCATGGGGGCTCACCCTACACTTGCTGTTATTCCACACTCGGCTTCTCCTGCTTGGAAGAGGTTGAAGAGGGTTGGATCACTTACTGAGCCACACATTGCGTGGCATCTTGGCGCATGACAGATATTTTCTGGCATGACTGTTGGATGGGGGATACTACCTTGGCAGCACTGTTCCCAGACAGACATCACTCATCGGTGACTGTGCAGGAATTTTTTGATGATGACAATGGATGGGATATTGATCAACTTATTCAGGTTCTTCCACCTATTATGGCTGCACAGATAGGGGCGATTCCTTTATGTGTTGACATTCCGGATCGGATTGTTTGGAGGGATACTTCTGATGGTAGATTTTCTACCAAGTCAGCTTGGCATTTGGTTCGGACGACTCATCAGACCCATGATTCTTATCATCTGATGTGGAGTACTACCTTACCTGTTACGGTCTCATTCTTCACCTGGAGACTATGGCAGGGTCTCATACCTGTTGACGTTGTTATTCAGCGGCGTATTGGATGCTACTTAGCATCTCGATGTCAGTGTTGTTCACGGGTAGAGACTATTACACATATTTTCACAGGCAGCATTATTTCTGATCAGGTTTGGCGGCACTTCGGAGATATTTTCCAGGTTCCCACGATTTTGGGTGAGGATGTCATGCAGAGGTTCCAGCGATGGAGGCATTCTGGACGCTTTGTTCGATTGGGGCATAGTCGTACCATTGTTCCTCTTGCCATATTTTGGTTCCTATGGACTGAGAGGAATGATTCGAAACACAGGGGTATTCGGATGGAGCCGAGGAGGATTATTTGGAGAGTATACCGGATGCTTTCATTCTTACATACTGGCCGACTCCTTAGAGCACAGCATTGGCGCGAGGATGTGACTATTGCTCCCCTTTTTGGTATTTCTGTTGCTCCCTACATCCCCTTACCTCCTATTTTGGTTCTTTGGCGCATCCCATCAGTGGGAGCCTTCAAGCTCAACACTGATGGATGTGTCAAGGATGGTGCTGCTAGTGGAGGGGGTATCATCAGGGACCATGGTGGACATTGTATCAGGGCATTCTCAGCATTCTATGGGAATTGCCTTATTTTGGAGGCCGAGCTGCGGGCTATTCTTGATGGTGTTCTTCTTACTCGTCGATTGGGTATCACTGTTATTTGGGTTGAGGTAGACTCTGCAGTGGCCATTCATTGTATCACTAGGGGTGGAGGACCTTGGATGATCCAAAGCCTTCTCAGACAGATCAGAGACACCCTTTGCTTAGACATTGACACTATCTCCCACATCTACAGAGAGGGTAACCAGGTTGCTGACTCACTTGCTTCTGAGGGTTGGGATCAGCGCTACTATCAGGAGTTTAGTTCACATGACTTACCTCGACGCATCAGGGCACTTGTGCAGATTAACAGATATGGACTACCTAGCTTCAGAGGATCATAGTGTTGTCTTTTTTACATTACTTTAGTTGTCTGGGGATTGTTGTTTCCCCCATTTGTAGCTTTCAGTTCCTTTTTTTCCATTTGCTACATTTGCACATTCTTGGAGGTCAGGTTTATGCCCCCCTCCTTTCCTTTACTATTTCATTTTAATGTTAGCTCCTGGCCCGCACGAGGATAAACTGTGAACGGCTCTACCTAATAAAAAAAAACACCCTAAACCCTAAACCAAACCAAAACCAAACCACCAAGCTTTCTTTCTCTAGAAAATTCTCTCCTCCTCTCTAAAATTCTTCATCCTTCAAACTTCCCCCCTTTGGGGGAAATGTCCCTTCGGCCACCGGACCCGCCACCCACCACCACACTACAACCGCCCCCGTCACCAAACCACCACTCTCCGGTGGAGAACCACCACCTTTCGCCGGAGAGACACCTAAACTTCTTCCAATAGAGGCTCAAAAATCTTGGAAGAAATCTTTTGCCTCCCTCCTTGTGCAAAACCACATACCTATTGTGTGTCAAAAACCATCATTTATTAAAGAAGGAAAGTCGGCCATCATTTACTCAAAAGATGAAGTCTCAAAGTTGGCATCCCCCTTCAAGCATGCTTTGGTTGGGAGATTCTCACATGGAAGGCCTACTATGATGTTGCTTAGAAAAGGACTTCAAGCTCTTGGATTCATAGGTGAGTTTTCTATTATCCATGTGGATGGAAAACATATTCTTATAAACTTTGCAAATGAAGATGATTATAGTAGATGTTGGTTAAAAGGGTTATGGTTTATTGAGAGATTTCCTATGAGAGTGTTAAAATGGACTCCTTACTTTGAATCAAGTGTTGAACCATCCATTGTTCCTCTATGGATTAGTTTTCCAAACCTTCCAATTTTTCTCTATGAAAAGTCTTCTTTGTTTTATCTTGCAAACTCAATTGGAAAACCCATTAAAATGGACGAATCCACCTCGGAGGGGTTTAAATTTAATAGGGCTCGAGTTTGTGTGGAAGTTGATCTCTTGAAGGAATTACAACAATTAGTGTGGATTGAATTTGAAGGGGATGAAGGTGTTGTTGGTTTTTGACAAGAGGTTCACTATGAAAAAATCCCACCCTACTGCCCCAAGTGTAACCATCTTGGCCATTTAGTTTTGAATTGTAAATTAGATGAAGTGAAGAGGGATGGAAATAAGAATAAATTGAAGACAAAAACACTTGAAAAATTGAAGGAGTCGGAGGTGGTACAAGGGGACGTTTTGGGTGGTGCTCATAGGGGAAATTTCATTAAGAAGCTCAAAGATAAGGACACATGGGTAATTAGGAGCAAAAATGTTGAAAAAGGTGAAGTATTACAAAATTCAAATTGTTGCATCTTGGAGGGAACCTCAAAATTGGTGGACCAAAATATTGGTGAGAAGACAAAGGTACAAGAAAAGGGCAAGGAATATTTTCAAAAATCAAATATTGACTCTTTGGTGGTTGTTGCAACCGAGAGTGAGAAAGCAAATATGAGAAATTTGGGTCCTAAGTCAAATGCTCACATGATTTCTTGTGAAAATGGGGGTGACTCTTGTCCAAAAAAGGACAAGGCATTTAATGCAAGGAAAGAGACATATGATGAAGTTTTTTTTCAATCAAGTCTTGTGTTGGGAACAACAATCAAGAAAAGGTGCAAAAGTCAAATGCATTAAAAGAAATATCTAGCTTTAATGCTTTTACTGTGTTGGAGGACGAAATTTCTGAGGGTTTTGCAGATGATGGCAGGCTGAACATGACAGAAAAAGCAGGGACCAGTTTGCAAACAATTGAAAGTTCGGGGACTAATCTGCAAAAAATTGAAAAGATGAGGGCTGCTGTGCAAATTTCAGAATCTGAATCAGTTTCACATATTTTCAACAGTATTGACAGTGGTTCTGGGTGGAATTTCGACACATGGACCAGTTTGCAAGTTTTTGAAAGCTTGGGGGCTCAAAGGCAAAATGTGCAAAAATTGGGGACTAAAGTGCAAAATCCAAAAATCTCAGATTCTGGGGTGTTCCTGGCTGCTTCAAATATCTCAGGGACTGATTTGAACCGTGGAGGGACAGAATTGCAGTCATTCAAAAGTTTAGGGACCAAATTGAAAGAATTGGAAAAGTTGGGGACTTGTGTGCAAACATCCGAAAATTCAGGTTCTTCCCCTTCCCTAAGTCAAATTGGTTCTAATGCTATTATTCCATGGGATAGTGTTTCTTTGAAACAAAGCCTCATTCAACATTTTAAAAATCATCGAATTAAAGTGGGACCTAGTTTTAAACATAGAATTGGAGAGCTTGTTCAAAATATTGTGGGTGACTCTACAAATTCTTCATCAAATGTTGCTTCTCCACCAAGTGTTTGTACCAAAAACAAAATGGTGGAAAGAATTAATGATGATATGGATTGTATGGGATTTGGAAATTGCGAATTAAATGTTGAAGCCAGCATTCCTTCTCAATCAACCAAAGATAGCTTGGAGGTTGCTCGAGCTCAATTTTTTGCTTATGAATCGGTACATTTCTCAAATCACCCAAGGTATTCTGAGAACCAAATGAATAATGTCGATGAAGAGAATGAATTCCCTCTTAGTGTTGGATTAAATGACAATGAGTCATGGTATTCCGGGTCCAATGATGATGATGATGGCATTGATGCTAGGCCACAAGTTGGGGATGATTTCTTATTCAAAAGATCAACTTTTGACGATATGCACCAAAGAAAGTGGGGAGAAAGTCCCAAAATAAGTCACCGAAGGCAAGGATCTTTTTAGGCTTGATATAGGCCATCGAGTACATTTTTGTACCTTGCTTTCTTTTTTGTTGTCTTTTTAACTTTATGATTTCTCTGTTATTTTGTTGTTGGGAGGGTTTTGGCCTCGTCCCCCCTCCTTTGAACTCTTCCTATTTGAAAATCTATAAAAATCGAAAAAAAAAAAAAAAAAAACCTTAACCCTAAAAAACCTAAAAAAACCCTAACCCTAAACCCTAAACCAAAAAAAAAAAAAAACCGTTTTCTCTCTAGCCTTAGGCGATTTTGGACAATTTCTCCCCACCATGGATCCGCCTCCCCCACCACCGGATGACCCGCCACCATTACCCCGGCGGTGACCTCCATTGCCATCGGCTTCCCCTCCGCTTTCCAAACATCCCAACCACTCCAAAATCTATCCACAAAAGGCTCCTTAACAATCCCTCAACTTCCCCCTTTGGCGTTTGCGGTGCATAGGGCTCTTCTTCAAACCCTTGGTGCAGATTTAGGGCATTCAAGTGTAGGCTGTTCCGCTTTGATTCAGGTCCCGGGATTGATTCCATTGGTTTCAGAACGTCGGAAAACCCCTGGGGTACCCCCCTTTACACCAAATTCATCCGGAAATCTCACATTGGGAAGCGTACCCGCAGCTGCCCCTTCAATTTTGCATTGTTCTGATCCGAATCTGGTTTTTAAACCTATGCCATTGGATTCAGAGCCCCAATATTACCCCAACGTAGTCCCAGATTCAATTAATTTTTGGCGTAATTCAGCATTGGGAAACGTGCCTTTTGGCACACACATCGAGGCAGCAGGTTTTGCTGCGAATTCGGGTTTGGGAATGCCACCATCAGTTCCAAAGCACCTGAAAACCACCGAAAATTCATCAATTTCGAAAAATGTTGTAGTTCATGATGCATTGGGAATTGTGCATAATGGCACACACTTCAAGGCAGTGATTTCTGGGAATTTTTGGCAGAATTTCGGCCAACCAGTTGCACCACTGATCTCAGCAGCCCAAAATTACCCAATTTTGGTCCCCATTACCTCAACTGTGGTTAATAGCTCTACATTGGAAAACGTGTCATCTAGCACACAAATAGATGCAGCGATTTCCATTCTCTCTGCTGCAAATCTGATCATGGGACCAGCTGCATCAGCTGCAGAATAGCAGCAAATGGTTGGAGTCACTCCTTTGGTAGCTAATCCTCCCGGTTCCACTGCATTGGAAAGCGTGCCTTCGAGCACGCAAATAGAGGATGTTAATTTTGTTCCTTTAGCACCAACTAAAGTTCACAGGCCTGTTCCTACTAATAGGGTAGCTCCTAAGCCCCATGGAAAAGCTCATATGGGGAATCGCCCTCCTCGTGCTGCTGAGAATTCTACAACAGCTCTTGGGACTTCGGCTCAGAATAAGATTTCTTATGCAGTTGCCTTGGCCGGAAAGCCAACTATAACTCAGACTGAGAGGAACCAAAATAAATCCTTTGCATCAGTCACGCAAGCTCCCCTAGATTCCTTTCTCCACAGGTTCGCTACTAAGACCCCCTCATTACACTTGAACGAACCTGCTATTAATGTTGATGATGTGGATGAGCAGTTTTTAGCTGCGCCATATAAGTTTACACTTGTTGGTGAGTTTATGAATAGGAAGCCTCCAATCGCTAAGGTTCGTGAGAGCTTCCTTAAATTTGGATTTTGTGGTGAATTTTCTGTTGGCTTAATTGATGCACACCACATTCTCATTCACTTATCAAACGAGGACGATTATGCTCGACTTTTCCTGAAGCCATCTCGGTATATTGATGGGTGCCTTATGAGGGCCATCAAGTGGACTCCTGCTTTTAACCCTGCACATGAGAGCCCCATTGTGCCTGTCTGGGTCTCTTTTCCATTATTACCCATACATTTTCATGCAAAGGGTGCCCTATTTGCTTTAGCTCAGGCTATTGGGACACCGTTACGCATTGATCAGGCCACTACTGATTTGAGGAGGCCCAGTGAGGCCATGGTTTGCATTGAGGTTGACTTGTCTTTTGCTCTTCCGGACCGCATATGGATTCAACGTGAGAAATATCCGGGGTATTGGTAGGCTGTTGTTTATGATCAGAAGCCAACTTTTTGCAGCCACTGTAGACATTTGGGGCATAGTGTCGATAAATGTCTGATTGGCAGGCCTTCTACTCCTGCTCATCCTTCTACTTCTGTTCCTACTGCTCCTATTGTTGCTCCTTATGCCCCTCCTCCGAAACATGTTGATAGGGTGAAGGATAAGGGAAAGGGGATGTTGATTGATGATCAACCCAGACAGTGGGTGGCGGTGCCTAGAGCATCCAGCAGCCAGCAAGGCCCCAGTTCATCTGTTGCTCAGCAGCCTCCTCCTACAGCCTTTGTTTCGCCAATGATTCTTCCCTTACAGCAGCAACGATCTTTCACCGTAACACCACCTCTTATGGCTGTTTCGGCTTTTAGTACTACACCTACAGAGGTTATCCCAGAGATTCCTCAGTTACCCGCTCTTACTACTAAGATCATACCACAGGTTCTGACAGAGGCCACACAGACCATTCCTACATCTATTGAGCATATTTCAGTAACAGTATCTACCATAGCTGAGCATCCTCCACAGGCTCCTATTGAGGTACTTCCCATGTCTCCTACTCCTACACCTGCTACAGAGGTACCACCCATAGCTACTACACACATTAGCTCCCCACCTTCTGCAGAGACAGCACAGTCATCTCATGGGTCAGCAAGGACAGGTCCACAGCTTCTTGCCCAGGGTATACTGAGGGAGTTAGGCTCAGAGCACTCCAAGGCTATGCAGCTCTTGTTAGACCACTTCAAGGCAAAACACCGAATGAAGATCACATCCTCTTTGAGGTTTTCCATTGAAGACTTGGTCCTCAAGCTCTTTGGAGAGACCCCATCTGTCAAGCCCTCTAGTACTCAGACTTCTACACCTTCATCCACTCCTTCTCCTACCCCGACACGGGATAAGGTGAAGGCACAGATTTACCATCATCTTCATCTGGAGAACCTACACCACAGGTCCCCTCAGTCACTGGATTAGCCACTTCACATATGGGACCTAACTTGAGATCAGAGGCACCTGCATTCCGACCAACCCATGGTCCATGGGTGGGTGATCCTCTTGCCATCGGAGAGGTTCCACGTCCCAGACGTCATCTTTCACCAGGTAGTGATCCAGAGGACACAGTGGACTACTCGGATTACTATGATCAGGACAGGTATCAAAGCAGGCGCATGACTAGGTCCATGACGCACATGAGGGTACACCCCCGAGAGTGCCCATGATCACACTTATTCTTCATTGTATTTCCTGCTTTTAGTTTCAATTTCTATTTCCATTTTCGTACTTTACATTAGCTGGAGGTCAGGTCTATGCCCCCCTCCTTTTATTTGTATTTTTGCATTTTATGATATAAAATAAGCCACACGAGTGGTACTGCTTAAAAAAAAAAAAAAAAAAACCCTAAACCCAAACCCCAAACCCAATTCCTAAAACCCCAAACCCTAACCCTGAAACCCGAAGCCCTAAGCCCTAAATCCCCAAACCCCAAAAACTCTAACCCTAATTTGCATATTATTGAAAAGAAGGGCCTACTATGCAAATTTCTGAATCTTATGGGCCAAGTTGCAAAATTCCATAAATTCAGATTCTAGGGACCTGTAGGCAACAAATAATCACAATGGGGGTGAATTTGGACGTGGTTATGAATGATTTGCAAGAGGTAGAAGTTTCGGGGACAAAAATGCAAAAATTGGAAAATTCTAGGACCAACATGCAAATTTCGGGAAAATCAATTTATGGGGATGTGCAGACTTCAAACACCGATGCTAGAAATAAGTTGAGTCTGATTAGGCCTGATTTGCAAAATTTTGAAGCTTCGCGGACCAACTTGCATGTTTTGGGAAAATTGGGGACTTATGTGCCAACATTCAAAAATTCAGGTTCTTCTCCTTCCCTAAGTGAAATTGGTTCTAATGCAATTATTCCATGGAATGAAGGCTCCTTGAAACAAAGTCTTACTAATCATTTTAGAAATCATGGAGTTAAAGTGGGACCTTGTTTCAAAGAGGCAATTAAGGAACTTGTGGGAAGTATTGTGGGTACTACAAATAGTTCTTCATCCAAAATGTGCTCTCCACCAAGTGTTGGTAGTAAAAATAAAATTGTGGAGAAAATTCAAGATGACTTGGATTATATGGGATTTGGAAATTGCGAACTAAATGTTGAAGCAAGCATTCCTTCTCAATCAACCAAATATAGCTTGGAGGTTGCTCGAGCTCTAGTTGTTGATTATGAATCGGCACACTACTCAAATCACCCAAGTTATACCGAGAACCAAATGCATAATGTAGATGAAGGAAATGAAGTCCCTCTTGGTGTTAAATTAAATGACAGTGGTTCATGGTTTTCTGGTTCCGATGATGATGATGATGGCATTGATTTTAGGCAACAAGTTGGAGATGATTACTTATTCAAAAGATCAACTTTTGAGGATATGCAACTAAGGAAGTGGGGCGATAGCCCTAAGAGAAGTCACCGAAGGCAAGGATCGTATTAGACATGCTATAGGCCTTTCGTTGAATTTGTTGTTGCTTGTTTATTTTAGTTGTTTTTTATCTTTCTTTGTTCTGTTATCCTTTGTTTTTGGGAGGGTTTGGAACAAAAACCTAAACCCTAAACCCAAAAAAACCCACCCACTTTCTCTCCCTAGAAAATTCTCTCCCCCTTCTCTCTAAATTTTTTTTCCCATTTCTTGTTTTCCCCCATTGGAGGTTATGGCTTCAAAGCCAACCGACCCACCTGCCTTGGTCCCCGGTACAACACATCCAGCCACCTTTCCACCAGCCGAACCTCCACCCGACCCCCCACCTTGTCCACCACCAACCTCCTCCCACTTCCTACCGAGACTCAAAAGTCATGGAAAAAGTCTTTTACTTTTCTTCTTGTTCAAAACTACACCCCCATTGTCACTCAAAAACCATCTTTCATGAAGGAAGGGAAACTGGCCATTGTATATTCTAAGGATGAAGTTTCAGAATTGGCATCTCCATTCAAGTTTGCTTTGGTTGGAAAATTCTCGCTTGGAAGGCCCTCTATGTTGTTGATTCGAAAGGACTTCAAGCTCTTGGTTTCATAGTCTTCCTAGTTAAAAGACTTTGGTTCAAGAAAAGGACAAGGTTAATAATAAAAAATTAGACATGTGTTCAAAAGTTGACATGGGGTATGGGAAAGTGCTTGCTCCAACCGAGATCCAAAGTGCAAGGAGAGAGATTTTGGGGTCTACTTCCAATAGGCCATTAATGATTGATAGAAATGGAGAGGACTTTTGCCCAAAAAAGGACAAGGCATTAAATGAAGAGAATGTGACATGTGAGGAAGCATGTAATACTCCAAAGACATGTGATGGGCACAAAACACAAGAAATAGTACAAAAGTTAAATGCCATATCTTGCTTTAATGCTTTTAGAGTGTTGGAGAACGAAAATGCTGAAGATTATGGTGAAGATTTTAGACCGAAAATGACAGAAGAGGTAGGGACCAATTTGCAAACTTCGAAATATTCGGGGACCAATATGGAAACAGCTGGTAAATTGGAGACTGTTGTGCAAAATACAAAATTTGACTCAGTTTCACATGTATCTCAAACTATGGAAACTGATTTTGGGTGTTGTTGACATCGTGCCCAAAATATTACACGTTGGGCCACCAGTGGAGGCCCAATGAGGGTCCACGAACTTTAGCCCATGATTAAAAGTTCAAGATATCCCACCTGGGCCAATGGCCGAGGTGGAAAGGCATACGAGCCCCTCTGGCCGAACTGGTTTGTGTCTAGCAGAGGCGCTTTATGCTTAGCTAAGGAGTTTACGGTAACGCCTCGGATGCAAGGGTGGGATAAGGGATGAAGTCAGAGATGTGACACTGCCTTTACCAAGATGTGACAGGCGCTCATCCCCTACAAAATGTAGCAATGATTACGGTCAAAAAGCAAGGTTGTCCCATTCAAAAGCTGTGGTGAGTACATGTGTAAAAGTCCGCCATGTGTCACAATCCAAGGCAACGAATCCTTCTATAAATAGAGCACATTTTCTTCCAAGGAAAGGGTTAGCAATTTCATACTCTTAACAATATATCTCTCACTCCCTTTTCTCTTTTTTACACACTTATATTTCCCGCACCCAATATATATTTGGTTAAAATGAGCACTGACTTTGGCATCAGAGTGCAAACGGGAGTCACCTCGGCCCCCTTTGCAAACTGATTGTTTGTCACAGTGCGCAGGAGATCCACATGTTCAAGAGGGAGGAGCTGAGACGTGTTGGTCAAAGGTCCAACCGGATTTTGTGGTCAACATTTTGGAGCCGTCTGTGGGGAGCCATACTCCTAACTAAGAAAACGCATGATGAAAAGACACATATAGAAAGGAAGTCTTGAAAAAGGCTCGGAGTTTATCAACCTTGAAAAAGGCTTAAAACTTTGAAATACAAGTTTGTTCACCTTGAAAAAGGCTCGGAGTTTATCAACCTTGAAAAATACTTAAAACTTTGAAACACAAGTTTGCTCACCTTGAAAAAGGCTTAAAACCTTGAAATACAAGTTTGTTCACCTTGAAAAAGGCTTAAAACTTTGAAATACAAGTTTGCTCACCTTGAAAAAATCTTAAAACTTTGAAACCCAAGTTTGTTCACCTTGAAAAAGGCGTATAACTTTGAAATATAAGTTTAACAACCTTGAAAAAGGCTCGGAGTATTTAGATAAAAGTCCATCTATCCTTGAAAGATAAACTAAAGCCAAGAAATTTCTCTGAACATGAACGAGAGCGATGGTGATATTAACCCCCGTAGGGGAAGAAATGGCCAGCACATCGAGGAGGAGGTTCCTCAAGGGCCTCATGAGAACGCCAATGAGGGGGCGGCACAACCTAACCCATCACACCGGCATCGTAATCGTCGCATGTTGCGAGACATGACTCGCTTGGCGGCCCAAATGCTGGAAATGCAGAAGCAGCAGATAGAACAGACTGCTGCGATGAATGCCTACATGGCTAGAAGGTATGTCGTGAATGAGCCCATGATGCCTCCGCAATACCCATAGCCACATTACTCACCATCTGAGGCAGTCACTGCCTCGTATTATTATCAGGATCCACAGGCATATGCCGAGGTGGAATCCGAGCCCTTCTACGAGGAAGTCCCGGAGCATGAAGCACATGAAGAACAAGACCAACTCCCAACTAGACACAGGAAGGCTTCGCCCGCAAAATCTGGCAGTGTCTTCAGTCGGATAGGAGGGTTATTCAAAGGCAGGCAAGGGGGTCGGAACAATGCAGATGAGCCTAGAAATAGGCGAGAATGACGCGCTGAAGATTCCTTGTCGAAGAGTCAAATGCATAGGGACCAACATGGTACGGGGGCAGAAAGTTTGGCCCCCACGCATGAGCCTAGGAATAGGTAGGAAAGGAGAGCTGAAGTAGTTCGGACCAAATCTCATAACGAGTTACCGAGCCAAACTACGGTAGCGTATTGCCACCAAAAAGGCAGGAGTACCCTCCGCCACCTTATGACCAATACCATGACCCAATGTATTCCGGTCATAACGAGAATAGTGAACTACCCTCATACGAGCTGGATGACAAAGAGGAAATAAGTCCCTTCACGGAGGGCCTCCGTAGGTGCCCAGTACCTCATGACTTCGAAATGCCAGAAATAGCAAAATATTCTAGCCGAGGTGACCTTGATGATCACCTATTAAACTACCGCGCTAGCATGGAAATAGCCGGAGCCACTCCGGCAATGAAATACAAAGCCTTTGCTTTAACCCTTGAGGGAACTACGATACGATGGTACAAAAAACTCCCCCTGGTAGCATCCACAGTTGGAGAGATCTGAAAACGGCCTTTAAAAATGGCTTTGTTTCCTCCAGGCCTGGCCAGCTCCAACTCCAACCCCTTCAGGATCTAGGGCAAGGAAGGGATGAATCCCTGAAAAGTTACCTAGCTCGGTTTACTGAAGAGATGCACATTTGTGAAAATATCACTAAGGCGGAGATGTTTTCCGCTTTGAAAGAGGGGCTAGTTATGACGAGCATGTTTTAGAGGGATGTCCGAAGCAGGAAACCAAAGGATTACAATGCTCTGGTAGACCTGATGAAGGAGGAGATTGTATCGGAAGAAATGGCTAGGGCCAGAGACAACCACCCTCAAGGGAGATACAACCTTGGGCATTCCAATGAAGCAAACCTCAAGAAAGGAGGAAACAAGGATAGGATCGGTGGTAACCGAGGTGGAGCGTCGCGTCCGTTTCTGGGGAGAGGGTCTAGCTATGTAGCAGATATCATGGAGGCTATCCCCCACTTTCACTCCAACACTCCTTCTCAGAATCCTCCCACGGCTCAAGGAAGGATGGAAAGTAGCCGAAGTGGAAAACAGCCCATGATTGGGGCTTACTGCGCCTACCACAGATATTACGGTCACGCAACAGAATATTGCAGGGAAATCCATATGTTAGCTGACCAAAAGGCGCAGGGGAGAAGGGGAAGTGAATTCTCCCCCGACACGGGGAGAACTCAAAATTTCGGTGGCCAGAAGTTCAACCGGGCTGACAGGAGAGCTCCATGGAAGAACTCGACTAAAGAGAGGATTGACAATCGTCAAAGAGACAGGAACAAGGGCCAGGATACAACTCGGTACATGCTAAAGATACACATGAACCACCTATGCCTGTGACCGACCTTCCTATTTGTGAAATCGATACAATATTGGGAGGCCTCCACCCAGGTGGGAGCACAAACAACTCCCAAAAGAGGTATATTAGAGAGGCCAAGTAGCCCGCCAACATGAATTACCATATCCATTCACATCCTGTTGGGATGCCTCGGACAGAATCTATCACATTTACCCAAGACGATGCCATTGGAGTACACTTCCCACAAAATGATGCATTTGTTATCAGGGTAGTGGTGGCCTGGAATGGGTTATCACGGATGATGGTGGATGATGGTGCCTCGGTAAATGTGATTTACGAGGTAACTTTCGATAGAATGGGGATCAGTACTCCACTCATTCCAGTCCTGGATCCAATATATGGATTCACGGGGGACGGCATAACCCCCAGAGGATCCATAACCCTTATGACTGAAGTAGGGCAAGCACCAACTCTCTCCAGAATCCCCATGGAATTCTTGGTTGTTGACAAAATCTCCTCCTATCATGGCTCAATTGGGAGGCCAGGTCTCATTGACTTGGGAGCTGCAATGCATACAAAATACATTTACATAAAGTTCCCTACGGAGCATGATGTTGCAACTGTAAGGAGGAGCCAAACTGAATCGTGGGCCTGTTACACAAACGCAATCCGAAAATTTCAGGACCGAAGCTTGAACATGATTAGCGATGTGGCAATGGTAGAAGCCGCTCTAGACCCTGAAAGACCGGGTGGAGGACCCTCAGAAATTGAGAATGTTTCAATGACGCCGGAAGAAGATCTGGCAGATCTGGACCCACAAATGGCAGGGAGCAGTTGCTCCACTCCAGCTAAAAAGTTGGAATGCTTCGGTGTAGATCCACTTGACCCAATCAAAGAGTTACAGATTGGATTGGACTCCCCGCTTGAATACAAAGATCAGCTGAAAGGTTTCTTACTTGAGAACCTCGATGTATTCGCATGGAAGCATGATGACGTGGTTGGGATCGATCCTAAAGTGGCCTGTCACAGACTCCAGCTTGATCCTAGAAGCCCTGGGCACAGGAAAAAGAGAAGGCCTATGAGTTCTGATAAGTATGAGGCCTTGAAAGAAGAGGTTACGAAGCTGTTGAAAAACTGCTTTATCAGAGAGTCCCGGTATCCGAAGTGGGTATCAAACCCTGTCTTGGTACCAAAACATAATGGGAAGCTAAGAGTATGTATCAATTTTTCAAATTTGAACTAGGCATGTCCCAAAGACAGTTTTCCATTGCCTCGAATCGATCAGTTGGTTGACTCCACTGCGGGACATGAGCTGGTGAGCTTTATGGATGCCTACTCCGGGTACAATCAAATCCCCATGTGTGAATTGGACGAGGAGCATACATCGTTTATTACAGATAGGGGACTCTATTGTTACAAAGCTATGCCATTTGGCTTGAAAAATGCTGGAGCTACCTACCAAAGGCTGGTAAATCGCATGTTTTCAGAACAATTAGGGAACACCATGGAGGTATATGTTGATGACATGCTGGTCAAAAGCATTGTCGCCACGGATCATATCTGCCATTTGTCAGAGGCCTTCGGTGTTTTGAGGAAATATCGAATGAAGCTCAACCCAGCGAAGTGCGCTTTTGGGGTAGCATCGGGAAAATTCCTCGGATTCATGGTGAATAAGAGGGGGATCGAAGCTAATCCCGATAAAATCAATGCTTTGTTAAGCATGCAATCACCTCGAAATCCAAAAGAAGTGCAAAGCTTAACGAGGAGAATTGCGGCCTTGAATCGATTCGTCTCTAAATCCACTGACAAATGCTTACCATTCTTTAAGGTCTTGAAAGGGGGGAAGCGATTTCAATGAACACCGGAGTGTGAGCAGGCTTTTTCCGACCTGAAAGCCTTTTTGGGACAGCCCCCATTGCTATCAAAACCGAAGGCTGGCAAGCCTCTCTACTTGTATTTAGCCGTATCAAAAGAGGCTGTTAGCTCGGTATTATCTCAGTATCAAAAGAGGATGTTAGCTCGGTATTCGTCCCTACTTTCAGTCACACTCCATACGTGTGCTCACAAACTTTCCTATGAGACAGGTGTTGCAAAAACCAAATGTATCAGGGAGGTTAATGAAGTGGGCGATTGAAGTCAGCCAGTTCGACCTACATTATGAGCCTCGGACCGCTGTAAAGGGTCAAGCGCTGGCGGATTTCATAGTCGAATTCACACATCCACCGGAGGTTGAGATGATTGATAACACAGATGACAGTCGAGAGTGGAAATTGTTCGTTGATGGGTCCTCGGCTGAGGGACGATCCGGTGCGGGAATATTGCTAATAAGCCCAGAGGGATTCAAACTACACAGTGCGATCCGCTTTGACTTTAAAGCCTCAAACAATGTTGCTGAATACGAGGCCTTATTAGCTGGGCTAAGACTTGCGAAAGCTTTGAAGATTAAGTCCGTAGTGGAGAATAGTGATTCGCAGCTCGTTGTGAGCCAATTTAATGGACAATTTTCTGCCAAAGAACCAGTTATGGTCACTTACTTGAAGAAAGTAAGAGATTTGACTGTGCACTTCGGAAAGATGGAGTTACAGCACATTCCCAGGACTGAGAATTCCAACGCCGATGATTTGTCCAAATTAGCAAGTAACAGTGATTCAGAGCTCCACAATCTAATCCCAGTTGAGCACATGCTGACTTCTTCTATTGAGCCAGGGCCGGAGATTTTAGCGATAGAAGAGGAAGGATCCTGGATGAATCCCCTGATAGCATATTTGAAGCATCAGACAGTACCAAACGAGCCAGAGGCAGCTCAGAAGTTGCAAAGATACGCTGCGAATTTCGTACTCTTGGATGACCTACTTTATAAACGGAGTTACACCTCCCCTTTACTGAGATGCATGGGGCCAGAGGAAGGACGGTATGTAATGAGAGAAATCCATACCACATTAGCCGCACCACAAGCTAACTGTGGTGACTAGCCCTTGGCCTTTTGTGAAGTGGGCGGTTGATATTATCGGTCCTATGCCTAGGGGTGCTGGTAAAAATTGCTTTTCGATAGTGGCGATTGACTACTTCACCAAGTGGGTTGAGGTGGAACCTCTGAAGAGAATCACCGAGGCCAACACCACCAAGTTCATTTGGAAGAATGTCATATGCCGGTTCGGAATACCCCACTCACTGGTTAGTGATAATACAAAACAGTTCAAAAACAGAAGCGTAGATGAGCTGTGCGACGATCTGGGAATTAAGAAACTTTTTTCATCTCCACATCACCCACAGGCTAACGGACAGGTCGAGACTGTGAACAAGACCATAAAAAATACCCTCAAAAGGAAGTTGGAGTCCAAAAAGGGCGCATGGGTAGATGAACTTCCATAGGTACTATGGGCAATTCGAACCACCTCGCACACCGCTACTGGTGAAACACCTTTCTCATTGGCATACGGAGCCGAGGCGGTATGTCCCGTTGAAATTGGGATCCCTTCTCTTCGTCAAATTCATTACGAAAAAGCACAAAGGGCTAGTTTGGATTTCCAAATGGAAAAACGGAGTGATTCCCAAGTGGTGATGGCCAGGTACCAGAAAAAGATGGCTCGATACTACAACTTTAATGTTGGGGATGATAAGTGTATTTGATACACTTATTTCTATCCTAAAAGTAGGATTTTATATGTTTGTTTTGGAATATTTGCTATTTATTTTGCGTTATTTGTTTACATTTCAGAAATAATACAAAGTCGAGAAAACAAAGGAATTGGAGCAAAAACAAACAAATTGGATGACAAAAGAACCAAAGTATGCAAATCAAGAATGGATGAAGTAGATCAAGGGTCAATTGGAAGAAAAGTCAAAGAAAGAACCAAATTGGAAGAAATTGGGAGTTCAAGGACTAAAGTATACAAATCAAAAGAAGAAGGACCAAATTGCAAATATTCGATAGTTGATTCGAATCAAGATAAGATACTTGAGGACTTCTAGGAGTCAATTGGATGCAATTAGATGGCAAAAAGGAATGAAATATGGTAAGAATATTACCATAAATTCATTCAAATCAAGCAAGGTCTTCAGGCAGATTTTTAGTTAGACTTTCAAACCTAATTTTGGGGCAATAAACGTTCGAATTGGGAAAATCCTATTTCAGGAAGAATTGTAGCCCGTTACGTTATCTTTCTAATGAACTTCGAATCACCTAAATCGGATAATGGAATAGAAAGATATGTTCAGAATACTAAATACTGTGCAATAAAAGGATGAGGACCAAATTGCTGAAATTTAAAGAAGAAAACTGTAGCTGCCAGTATAACCGTGCGGCTGCACGGTTGAAAAAGCGTGCGGTCGCACGGTCAAAAAAATCAGCTACTGAAGGTTGGCTTTTCGAGGCTGCGATCGCGCACTTTTGAACCATGCGGTCGCACGGTAGTCTCGACTGGGCCTCAGCTGGGCTTTTTACGCAGAATTCAACAATTTTCTCCACAATTAACCTAATTCTCATGAACATCTATAAATACATGGCTTGGGGCACGAAATTAAGGGTTCCCAATCTTCATAATTCATGCCAAAACGCTGTCGAAGTGCCGAGGGATCCAAACCACGCCAAGATCAAGATTGAAGATACAATTGAAAGGAGATTAATTGGGTTACATCTTTTCATATCTCTTGTTATTTATTTTCTATTGTGTTTCTAGGCTAGGTTAATTGTGTTGGAATTGTGATGAAGTTTTGATTTCTTGACTCCATATTTTAATCTATTATTTAATTTATGCAATTCATGATTTTGAGCAATTGATTTATGTTTTTTCTATCATGCAATTACTTGATCACTAGTTGTATGATTTTAGGTAATGATTTCTTAAGTTCGAAAGATTGAGATTTCATTAGACTTGTTTCGATTGCCACAAAGTCCGATAGGGGATAGAAATATACCCCTATGCTTTGTGTTATCTGCTATAGTATTCACAAAACTTGTAATGCTTTTCTATACATTTAGATTCGTCATACAAATATAGTCGGATTGTGTATAGAAATAGGTGTTGATTCTTGTCCGAAAGGGAGTCTTGACAATATTAGGAATATGGATTTTCAAAACCCGTGAATTGTATTTAAATAATTGGTTAAGATATGGATGATAGAGTCAAAATGGATTCATAATTCTAACGCATTTATTTTCATTCATTTAAAATCAAATTTGTCATTTTTTTAGTTTAATCTTCATTTTAATTTTCAAAATCAAAATTTTCAAACTCAAACAATTTCTTGTTCCGGTTAAGGTAGTAGTCTAAAAATACGATTTAAAACAATCTCTGTGGGAACGATATTCGAACTTAAAATCCACTTTATTACTTGCGCGACCCGTGCACTTGCGGAGCGTCGTCAAGTTTTTGGCGCCGTTGCCGGGGATTGTAGTTTAAATTTATTCTTAGATTACTTTCACTAATTCGGACTTTTTACCGCTTTATTTTTATTTTTAGTTTATTTCTGTTATTTTTAGTTTCTTTTTAGTTCGTTCACTATTTGCCATGTTTTCTTCTTAGGTCTTGATACTCAACATTCGAGATGGCTGTGGTTAACTTCAACGCAATGTCTGTACGTGATTTTCTCATTAGGGAACAACTATTGATAGCTCAGGGAGATGAAGAGGATGATATGCTAGTAGAAGATTTTATCATAGGAGAGCGATTACGAGATTTAAAAGCCAAATATGAAGTTAATGAATCTATCCTGGATACATTACCTGCTTCATTATTTGTCTCACTCTCAACTAAATTTGATGTGCTTGATTTGCCATGTGAGGTATTTCTTTTTCCAAGCGTAAATGAACATCAATTAAGGGAATCACCTCTACCGGGCTTTCAACAAACAGACCAAGAGGAAAATAATTTTCATGAAGATGCCACTGTCTCATTGTCAGCAATTCAGGATCTGGACATCAAGCTCAATGAAAACTCAATCAAAGAAGAAAATCATATGGAAATAGAGGAGTTGATCACAATAAGGGAAACAAAAACAGAGACATTGAAAGATGCAGAATGTACCATGCAATCCTCCAACTCCATTGACTACGCAATAATTGATTTCGTCATTGGCACAGACGAGATGATTGAAGTTTATGTATTGAAGTTTGAATCAATTTGTGACATCAAGATACATGACATAGGCAAGGTGAGCTTTTGGAGTAGGAATGAAAATTGGTACAAGTTCAACCGACACAAGGGAACAAGGTCATCAAAAGCCTTGTTTAAAGTTCCTTGAACGACCAACGCAATTTGCAAAAAGTCTAGCTCTAGACTATAAATTAAGCGCTTGTTGGGAGGCAACCCAATTTTTCAAACCCTTTTCTTTAGTTATTTTGTTTATTGCTTTTGAGTTATTTTATTGCTTGATTGTTGTTTAGTTACTTGACATTGCATTTTAGGAGCACTAGTATATTTAGAGTGCATGCATTGAGTTGTTATGTGTTTTAGATAATTCTAGTATTCTATTTTGCACATTTTTGCACTTTTAGTTTCCATTGCATTATTATTTGTTTTGTCATTTTTATTACAATCTTCCACTTGAGAATCTAGCTTAGGACATGTACATATAGTTTAGAAGTTGGTTGCATGCATTTGGATGTGTTTAGGGGTCGAAAACGGAGTCCAAAATCGAAAAATAAAAAAATTTCAGGACACTGCCTTTTATACCATGCGGTCGCAGGTTCAATTCTGGACAGTTTCGGCAGATTCATTTATATGTTGAATTCTCTCATTTTAACCACTTTCAAACCCGTTTTACCTCTCCCAAATCATCCAACATTGAGTCCCCAATTAGTCCCCATTACTTGCACATCATTTTTAACTCTATTTCATGTTTTGGATTGCATCAAAAACATTCAAGAGGTATGGATTTCTACACACTTTCACAAAATCATGGATATTCTTTTGTTCCTCATTCTTGTTGTAAATTGTGAAATTGTGGATAGTTGATGATGGGTTTAGGCTAGGATTGGAGATATTGAATTGTGATTTGTAGGTGAAAAAACTTGGGTAAATTAAAGTCTCCAACTCTATGTTCTCCATTGATTTTTTCATGTGCCTATAAGGTGTTTGAATAAATGTCACAATGAGTGTTTTGTTGAGTTTTTGAAATTCTTTTTGGATGATCACCTTCATTACATATTATACATCATTTGTGCATCGTTCAATCCATGTTTACACTGATTTAAAGCATGAAACTCAACTTGAACATCATTGCACTACATGGCACCTCATTGCAAGGCCATTGCAGGCACCATTGCACCAGTGCACCTGTTTTCAGCTTCACTGCACTTACTTTGTCACATCTTTTCATGACCCAAATGAAATTCAAACTTGCTAAATTTTTGATATGTTGTAGACCAAGTTATGTACTTTCATATGCCCGGGACATGTCTCGGGAAATTTTCACTTTTTCAAGGTGATGTCAAGGGTTGAAAATCAGTGGTCGACCACTTTTCAAAAATTTCATAATTTTTTCTAAGTCCTAGTTTGGGTGTGTTGCGTTTATTTTCTTTAGTTCCTATGTAATAATTATGCTTCTAATGATCATTAATGTTTATTTGCAATGAACATATCATCATGGGACAATTCACGTCAAACATGGAAAAAGAAGTAAGGGGTCATCTCATCCAACAAAACATGCAAGTCAAAGCTTCAAAAATGGGAATACCAACTCTCCAAACCCGGGAAGTACATTAACCCTCTTTGTTATTTCTGTGTTTATTTTCTTTATGTGTTTTGAATACATTGAGGACAATGTATGATTCTAGTTTGGGGGTGGGAATTTTGTAGCGACCGAGAATTATCCACGCGATTTAATAATTATTTCCAAGTTTCGAAAATCGTGCCCCTGCGATCTCACCCATTTTTAAGTTAACGTCACGACGCGTTCGTCTAGCCAAGTCGAGAAATATCGAGTTAATTCACTTTTAAAATTTAATTCTGAATTTCCAAAAATTTTATTATTTTATTTATTTATTTAAATTATTATTTTTAAAATCATTTTAAATCCTAAATTACGTCAAGCTCATTTCATCAGATTCTTTTCCGACTTAGTTGATTCACGCATATTATTTTTCTCGAATTCCATACATTGCTTGTCAAAGTTTCCAAACTATCCTATATCAACCTATACTACCACCAACTTCCATCACATCAATCCAATACTACACCATACCTATCAATCCCTCTTATACACTACTCAACCCAACACCTCACCCATTTCAATCCCACACATCACCACCTCCATAGCTCACTCTCTCACCAATCACTCAAAATCGCACCCCTCACTCCCGGTGTCCACACAAAACTTCCCCAACACCACCACCAACGACCAATTCCACTGCAACCGTGACCACCACCTGCAATCCCACACCAACTCCAAACCACCACCATTCACCACATGAAACCACCCCTGCCCAACTCCAAATACCCAAATCAAACCCCAAACCCCAGAATAAACCAAGAAAGAAAGTAATCTGATCCTTACCTTATAGTTTCAACCGGAGTTCCAACGGAAATCACAGTTTCAATCCAATCCCAGAACTCCGTTTATCCTCGTTTTTGCACTCTCACGCAGCCCCAATATCCAGCCTTTTTGTACCCTCGTCACTCGCCGCTCACCGCGCCAGCGTTTCGCCGACGTTTGCGCCGGTAGTGCCTCACTGATTTTTCCCCATCGCCACTCACCTCGCTCCCTCTGTCCCTTATCTCTCTCTCTCTCTCTCTCTCTCTCTCGTTTTTAATCTGAAATGAAATAGAAGGGATAAGATCTGAATATTTTAACTTTCAGAAATTGCAGATTGGTCCCTATGTTTTAAAAATGTTTTATTTCAGTCCCTGCTGATTTAATTCATTTGATTTTAAGCCCAAGTTTTTAAAAGATTTACATTTTAGTCCCCAAATGTTTAAAAGCAATCATTTAAGCCCCATATTTTTTTGAAGTCTTCTGATTTTGTTCATATTGATTTAAAATGATATATGTATGTATATACATACATATATGTGTGTGTGTGTGTGTGTATATATATATATATCTCAAGTTTTAAAAGTATTCATTTTAGTCCCTCGACTTTCAAGATATTCATTTTAGCCCCTCAAGTTTGGAAAATATTCATTTTAGTCCCTCATCTTTCAAATTATCAATTTCAGTCCCCAAATTGTAATATATCATTTTAAACTATAAATTTCGAAAGACTAATTTAACTTATTTTCTAATTGGCTAGACGAAGTGTACGGAGAATTAAAGAATTGAAGTCGTTTCTCGCTCAACGTTGCACTCATCAAGTTTAAGGTAGACTCGCCCCTATTAATTGATTTAAATTATGATTGCATGTAAATGTGTATGTTATGTGACTTATGTGAAAGTCATTTTTATGAAAAGAGACGAGAATGTATTTCTTCGGAAATAATTATGTTGTTATGGTTGTCATAACTTACTTGCTTAAATGCATGAGAAAGAAAGAAGAGAATATCTTGCAAGATAAATGATGATGTTATGCATAACATACGTGCCTTATGTGCACGAGACGAGACTACCCACACCCTATAATTTTAAAGAGTCTATGATTTTTCAAAGAGAAGCCTCGTGCTTAAATGTACAAGAAGAGACTACCCACACCCTATGTTTCTAAAGAGCCTGCATTTATGTATTCAATTATATTGTAGATTAATTAATTGGCGATGAGTCTACTGAGTATTTCTATGAAATTGTCATGTCTATTTTAACAACATTTGCAGATCTCGGAGAGGGCGGCAAGTGATGGATGATTGTGGCAATAGACGTGAAATGGTTGAAAACCTTATTTTATTGATTTTCGTATTTCCAACCATAGGAAAATTTTGAGAATTTCAGTTATTTGAGAAACCATGACTTTGTCAATTGCTTTACAATATTAATGGCTCGATTATTATTTCGAATTGTTTCATAAATGTTTTCAATTTTATCGACCATTACAGTTTATTTAATGTTGCCAAAAATGAATTTCAATTATTTCTTCCGCTAAAATATTATTTTAAAAGTTAGATCAGACAATGACGTGGTGAACCGGGTATTTAGAACTCGGGGCGCTACAAATTTCATTCATGTGCTTTCATATACTCATTCATTCGATTTTGAGTAGAAAATTCAAAAAAAAAATTTGAAAAAATCATTAAAAGTGAAAATTTTGAAATTTTTTGTTGATTTATTTATTGCTTATGATACGATATGAATTGAATTTTGTGCTTTAGTTAGAAAATTGGGCAACATGCGAACTAAATTTTTCTTAACATTCATTCATGTGAAACTTTAATCAAGCTTGAGCACATAGCCACTTCGAATAAAATCTTGTGTAGGGAGATGTTTGATATTTGTGGGATAAACTTGTGCACTTTGAACATAGAACTGACAGTAAAATCTAAACCTTAAGCAATTTAGATCCCGACCTGAAATGTAGAACCAAACTGCTTAAGAACAGTTTGGGGGTGGGAAGGTTAGTATGAGCATGCATTGATGGATTTAAGATTTGGAGTTTTTAATTTTACATCTTTAGTGTAAGGGGTTTCGATCAACGGGTATAAACCATAATAACCAGCATAAAAACAGAAAAATGCTGAAGGTCTTATTCTACTCTTCAAATGCCTTTTTGACTCGAGTAAGTAAGTCTGAGGGATTCTCTGAATCTGGTACCCTAAACTCAACTGAGTTGGGAGCTTCCGACCTAAAGCTCGCTACAGGGGTCAACTAGAAAGCAAGTACGGAGAGTGGACTTACACATAAGACGTTAAAACATCTTTAACTTTTCTGTTTAAGCCTTTATGACTCGGGTAATTAAGTCTGAGGGGTTTTTTGAACCTGGTACCCTAAGCTCAACTGAGTTGGGAGCTGCCGACCTAAAGCTCGCTACAGGGGTCATATAGAAAGCAAGTATCAAAAGTATTGCACAAAGATGGTAAAAGACAAGGACATTAAAAGAAAAAGTCGTCCATATGAAAGAAAAATACAATAAAATGGTATAAGCTTTGTTGGTTGAAATTCCTAACACTTTGTTAATTATTCTTGGTCTATCGTGCATACTTGTCTAGTCCTAACTACCTTGTGTGGAAAAATGCAATGTATACATGTTTAGAAACCACATCAATAGGAAAGACCTCGGGATATGAGAGAAAAGCAGTAAGGTTATGATCATCCATGAGAGGGTAAGGAAAATCAAAATAAAATCATTGTTGACCACATGGGATTCAGGCTTACTCTTGCATAAAAAGTCACACATTGTCAAGTTTATTTTTTGCATAAGTTTGGATCTGATTTTGGCTATTCACACACACACACAATGAAGTTGAGCATCAGATGAATGAAAATATTTTATGTTGTTCATATTTCTTTTTCTAAAGTGAATCGTCAATTTGGATTGTTGAAGCGCATGGTAAATAAGTTGACAAAAGCAAAAACATTTTTTAATTTGCATTTTTAATTTTATAGTTTAAATTTATTTTTTTGTTCGAGGACGAACAATAGTTCTAGTTTGGGGGTGTTGATAAGTGTATTTTATACACTGATTTCTATCCTAAAAGTAGGATTTTATATGTTTGTTTTGGAATATTTGCTATTTATTTTGCGTTATTTGTTTACATTTCAGAAATAATACAAAGTCGAGAAAACAAAGGAATTGGAGCAAAAACAAGCAAATTGGATGACAAAAGAACCAAAGTATGCAAATCAAGAATGGATGAAGTAGATCAAGGGTCAATTGGAAGAAAAGTCAAAGAAAGAACCAAATTGGAAGAAATTGGGAGTTCAAGGACTAAAGTATACAAATCAAAAGAAGAAGGACCAAATTGCAAATATTCGATAGTTGATTCGAATCAAGATAAGATACTTGAGGACTTCTAGGAGTCAATTGGATGCAATTAGATGGCAAAAAGGAATGAAATATGGTAATTTTTAGTTAATTCAGGCAGATTTTTAGTTAGACTTTCAAACCTAATTTTGGGGCAATAAACGTTCGAATTGGGAAAATCCTATTTCCGGAAGAATTGTAGCCCTTTACGTTATCTTTCTAATGAACTTCGAATCACCTAAATCGGATAATGGAATAGAAAGATATGTTCAGAATACTAAATACTGTGCAATAAAAGGATGAGGACCAAATTGCTGAAATTTAAAGAAGAAAACTGTAGCTGCCAGTATAACCGTGCGGCTGCACGGTTGAAAAAGCGTGCGGTCGTACGGTCAAAAAAATCAGCTACTGAAGGTTGGCTTTTCGAGGCTGCGATCGCGCACTTTTGAACCATGCGGTCGCACGGTAGTCTCGACTGGGCCTCAGCTGGGCTTTTTACGCAGAATTCAACAATTTTCTCCACAATTAACCTAATTCTCATGAACATCTATAAATACATGGCTTGGGGCACGAAATTAAGGGTTCCCAATCTTCATAATTCATGCCAAAACGCTGTCGAAGTGCCGAGGGATCCAAACCACGCCAAGATCAAGATTGAAGATACAATTGAAAGGAGATTAATTGGGTTACATCTTTTCATATCTCTTGTTATTTATTTTCTATTGTGTTTCTAGGCTAGGTTAATTTTGTTGGAATTGTGATGAAGTTTTGATTTCTTGACTCCATATTTTAATCTATTATTTAATTTATGCAATTCATGATTTTGAGCAATTGATTTATGTTTTTTCTATCATGCAATTACTTGATCACTAGTTGTATGATTTTAGGTAATGATTTCTTAAGTTCGAAAGATTGAGATTTCATTAGACTTGTTTCGATTGCCACAAAGTCCGATAGGGGATAGAAATATACCCCTATGCTTTGTGTTATCTGCTATAGTATTCACAAAACTTGTAATGCTTTTCTATACATTTAGATTCGTCATACAAATATAGTCGGATTGTGTATAGAAATAGGTGTTGATTCTTGTCCGAAAGGGAGTCTTGACAATATTAGGAATATGGATTTTCAAAACCCGTGAATTGTATTTAAATAATTGGTTAAGATATGGATGATAGAGTCAAAATGGATTCATAATTCTAACGCATTTATTTTCATTCATTTAAAATCAAATTTGTCATTTTTTAGTTTAATCTTCATTTTAATTTTCAAAATCAAAATTTTCAAACTCAAACAATTTCTTGTTCCGGTTAAGGTAGTAGTCTAAAAATACGATTTAAAACAATCTCTGTGGGAACGATATTCGGACTTAAAATCCACTTTATTACTTGCGCGACCCGTGCACTTGCGGAGCGTCGTCAGGGGACTTAGTCCTCAAAAAGGTTCTTCCTTCAACTTAATGTTGGGGACTTAGTCCTCAAGAAGGTTCTTCCTTCAACTTAAGAGCCAGGAGTATGGACTTTAGGTCCTAACTGGGAAGGCTCTTACAAAGTCTTTGCCGATGTGGTACTCTGAACGTACATGATCGAGGACTTATCTGGGGTACCTTTATATAATCCTTGGAACACGGACCATCTTCATCGCTATTTTCAATGAATCAAATTCCTCTTCAATGGTTACAACATTATCATATGATTTTATAAAATCATAAGTGAGTTACATTGAGGATTATACCAGTTACTAATTAGATAAACATAATGGATAAACACAAATTCCAGGATTATTCTGGTTATAACACCATACATATACGCCATACATGAGGTTTATTAAAAACAAGGGACTCTTGTAAGCCTACACTGCGATCACTACGTAAGGATTGGGAGTGTTAGTACAATCAAAGGGAGTTCATACAAAATTGCATACACATGCCTTACAAAGTGTGATTTAGATACGTTCAAATGTTTGTCAAAATCAGATCTAACTGGTAAACATGAATGCCTCAAACCACTCAGATCTAAGGGACTATACTCATTAACCATGCAATGCGTTTAAAAGACAACTGCGTTCGGAAGCATTCAAATTTAACCAAATTTTGTCATATAAACTAAAACTTGTGGTCAGAATCAGACCTAACCAAGCAAACGTGAAGGCCCTGAGCTACTTAGGTCCGAGGAACCGTACACTTAATATCTTCGTAACGGTATTTACAAAACGTTTGTGCTTGGAAGCGTCCGCACCTAAGCAAATAAGGTCATACAAATTGAGGCATTAAACTAAACACGGAAAACCATCGCATTCATAAATGTAAAGTATATACAAGTTGAATGGGTGTTACATTTACAAAATCAGGTGCTATTGCACTTACAAAAAAAGGGGGGAAGAAGAGAAATTGCAACAGAAAGGCAGGTACAAAATAGGATCACAGTGGAGGGACGTCCTCTGAAGAGCCTTTGTCTTGAGGTTCGGGGTACAGGGCTTCGATAGAGGATAGATCCAGGGTTGGGAAAGCTTCTTTTGCGTCACCCAAATCCATCCTGGTCCCTATGTTCCCAAAAACCCTCTACATGGCCTCGTACTCTGGGTCTCTTCAAAAGTGTCTTTAAAGTTCTGGATAGCCTCAGACACTTTGGCGCTTAAAGCATTCTCCACCCATGTCGTGACAGTCTGCTCAAGAACATTCGTAATCATTATTTGCATGTGCCGTTCTAAAGAGGCAAGGTCCTCCTCCGCCTTTGCCTTAGCCTCCAGCTCCCCCCCCCCAATTTTTCGTTAAATGCTGCCACCTCAGCTTCCAGCTTGGACTTGTCTGCGTTAGCGACGGTCAGAGCCTCAGATGTGATAGACTGTGCACGGTTAGCGACGGTCAGAGGCGTAGAGATCGTGTTTCAATTTATCATTATCCTCCTGGAGGCGCTTAGCGTTGGCCCTCTCCTCGGAGGAAGATTTGCGGGCTATAGACAGCTGAGCTTTGAGGTCGTTAATTTCCTTCAGCATGTTGTCCACATGCTGGAGAGCAGTCTCAACGTCTTTCTTATCCCGCTGTGCCTCCTCCAAGGAGGACTCCACCTCGTCAATAAGGGCCAGCGCCCTGGCGTTCATTGCTTTAGCGGAGAGCAACTTTCGGGACGAGCTGGCACTGGAAGAAAAGGCAGACCAGCCCTCCATCCAAAATTGTTCAGTAATTAGTGCGTCCTGGGCAGGAGGAGAACTGGGAGAGTCAAAAAGTGAAGGACTGAAGGTGACATCTCTGGGAAGAATACTGGTTTTAAAACGCTTGAGCTCTTCTTCCCCCTCAGGTGTCACTTCATAAGCCAAGTCTGGAATGGGCACAGACGGCTCGTCCTCCAAGTCCTCAATCAATGATGGCAGAGGTACGAAGGTGGACTCCTTGCCCTTACCCCTTCTTAGCCTCTTCAAGGGAGCTGGATCCTCCTCGGATACGCGCTCAGGAATATCCTCCGAGAAGGAGGATGGTGCAGAAACATCCTTAGCCTCCCTCTCCCTCTTAGAGCCCCCTCTGTCCGACCTCTTCCCTTTTCCCTTTGTGGGGACTCCTTTAGGATCAGCCTCCTTTTCTATGCTAGGCTGATGGGGACCCACTGTGATGTGATCTGGACCAGGCATCGAAGGGCGAAGTCGAGCCAACGGCAATATGACAATGATCTACGTGCAAAACGGAGCAAGTTCCATGTTGGGATTGAGTCGAGAAGAGGGACGATCAAGCCGAGCCGAGTAAACGAAGTTCTTGGGGCAGAAAAGTCATTACGGCCGTAAGGAAGGTCATTCACGGCTGTAACCCATATATTCACGGCCGTAAATCATGTTATCAGGACCGTAATCAATTATCGAAGAAAAATGAAGAAATTCAGCAGAACGAGGCTTACGGCCGTAAACCTGCAAGTTACTGCCGTAACATTCAAAAAAGGGAAAATTCACGGCCGTAAGAAATTCGTCACAGCCGTAACTAATAACACAGTTTTGGATCAGAAAGGCCTTTACGGCCGTAAAAGGGTTCGTCACGGCCGTAAATAAGCAGCGCCAGATTTTTCGGATTTTATAATTATTTTATTTCCTTTTTGGTTTTTAGGTTATTTTCCTAATTTAGTATTCTTTTGTCTAATTAGAATTCTATTTTGAGTAAATTAGAGGCTAGGTTATTTTGCTTATTTATATTCCTTTCCATTCATTGTAAAAGAGACAAGTTTGAGTTTATGAATTAAATTGAGAGAGGATTCTCTTGTTAAAGGTTGAGTTTTTCCCTTTTGTTTCGAACTTATCAAAGATCCGTTCTTTGTGGCGTTCACCCAACGAACTTATCAAGGAATTGACAGCCCTTGTGGCGTTCACCAATCTTGGTTCTTCAATCTGCATCGTCATTAATTGCGTCGTGACTGTTGGGTCAAGGTTTTACCGTCAAATCTATCTTTTAATTTTCGTTTATTTATTCGTGTTCTTGTTATTTTCGTGTTAGATCTAATTTAGATCTTTCCTAGGGTTTTAAATTTCGTTATTCCGCGTTTTCGACGAGATTCCCCGACTGGGATCTCATCATCTGGTATCAGAGCTTGGATCTATTTCAGATTCTTGCGTTTCTTGATTTTTTTCGTGTTCTTCGCGTTCTTCGTGTCAGTCATAAATTTTTTCAATTTGATCCATAAGAGTCAGTCCCAAAAATTCAAAAGTGTTTTTCTTGTTCGTTTTTCGTCCAAATCCAGTTCCGTTTTTTCTTCCGTACTCGTAGTCCAATTCTCTGGCAGATTAAAAAAAATTCCGAAAATTCCAAATATTCTGAATTTCCTTGTTCGTGTCTTAAAAATGTTTGATAGAGAGATTTCCACATCTTCATCTTCTATTGGAGACAGAAAATAGCTCGGGGTGTGAATAGAAGGAATGAACAGGGTAATGATGATATTGCAGCAATGAGGGCACAATTTGAGAGGTTTATGGCACAGATGGAGAATCGAGGTGCAGAACGTGAACAAAGACCTTGTGATCAATCTCATGATGGTTCTCGGGTTAGAAGAAGTAATAGGCGTGAGGTTGGTGTGGATGATGACGACAGGGGCAGTGAAAGTGGAAGTATATCTTTGGGTAGTATGCGAAGGAGGGATAGAGGAGATAGGTATGAGAGGAGGCATGATAGGGAGCGTTGACTCGATGTTAAATCTACCCTCCAAATATAAATGGGTCAAGTAATAGCCTAGCAATAATCCAGGGTCATTCTTCCTAGGGATTTTATTGGTATCATAATATTTGCTAAATTCAAGTTTTAAACTATGATTTCGAAATTACTTAAATGATAAAAAGAGAATATAATTAAATTGCAATGAACGAGAAGTTTGAGTGGAGTTATTCTTTCGCTATCAATTGGGTTTTGCAAATAAGATTAGTGTGAATTTCTTGAAATCGATAAGATTGAAGCATATTCGTACGAAAATTAGTCAATTTTATTTTACGAAATTCAGTCGAGCATTTTGTGTGCATATTTAATACATACCACATCAACGACATCAATCGAAGTAAAATAATTTGAAAATTTAAAACACTCATTAATTATCATCAATCACAAGAATTCATTTATAGAAAATTAACATTCACCCATTGAAGCTAAGAATAACTCCCCTCAAAATTAACTTAGCCGGACATAATTAAATTAATCGAATTACAATTCAACCAAACAATTATCATAACTAAAAATTTAAACTCAAATTGAAACTAAAAACTCTATAACCAAAAATTTATCTCAATTCAACAAAACATAAATGATCTAAAATTATATAAACTAATAATTAAACTAATTCAAAACCTAAGAAAAACTATGAATAAAAATTGGAACAAATCACCCGAAACTATCAACTGCCGTCTGGTTTAGTTCTTCACGGTGGAGGCTGGCGGTTTGTGTTCTGGACTGCTGCTGAGTTGAAGACCGGAAGCTGGTTGTGCTCCTGCGTGAAGATGGAATGCTGTGTGGAGGCTGCCTGTTGGTGAAGGTGAGGGCTGGAGCGAGAAAGAAAGGGATGCTGGTGTGTGAGTTCCGTGAGGGAGAAGACAGAGGTTCAGGAGCGGCTGAAGTGCAGAGCTGAGGGAAGAGATATGCTAGCTGTTGCGGCTGGTTTTTTTTTTTTTTTTTTTTGTAGAGACAGAGACAGAATGCGTGCTGTGGGTTAGAGGAAGGGGAGTGGCTGTGTTGTCTGCGTGAATGGCTGCTTGAGGCTGGTGGTTGATGGAAAAGAAGAAGTCAGCGAGAGGGAGAGATGGTGAGAGAAGTGCGGATGCTGGGTATTGAGAGAGAAATCAAAGAATGCGTGAGGTAGAGGGAATTCAGAGGGAGGTTCTGTGTGTGTAGTTGGTGAGAAAGAGAAGTGGCTCTTGCTGTTGAGACCGACAGACCAAAGAAGGGGATGGTGAGCTGTAGGTTTAGGTTGGCATTTTAGAATGAAGTGGGCTAGAGAGTTGATTTTTGGGCTTTTTCAGGTTAATCAAGCTAGGGGTTTTTGAGATAAAATTATCCAAAATGTATCTGCAAATAAATAAATGAAATTATTAGCAATTAAAATTAATTTAGAGTTAAAGAAAGAAAATTGAATTTTTATAAGTTTTACTCTAAATGACAAAATTTATATCCCAAAATTGTATTTTTTTCATTTATTTACTTCTCTAAAACATGTAAAATTGGACAATAATCACACTCCCCAACTAGCTTTTTGCTAGTCTCTAGCAATTCAAGCGAATTGAAAAACATGACTAGCGCAATGAAAAACTTCAATTGTAAAGTCAAGAATGAATTTAGACAGTCGAGCACAGCAACTTCGCAAAATCAAGAGATCAAGCATTATATCCAAATTAATCCATAAAAACTTTCCCAAAATTTTGTGTGTGTGTGTTTTAAGCCCCACTAACCCCAACACATACAGTGTCGAGTATTCACTCAAGCCAAGTATAAACTCCATATACTCACGGGTATGTGAATTTTGTTTCTGAACTGGTTAGGGGGTCACTCATGGAGTTTGAAAATTGATCACTCAAGCATTCAATAAACAAAGGCCATATATATGTGGATGACAGCAATGCAAATATTGACCTCATGAAAAACTCACAACCATTGGGACTCAACCATTCTTACCACAAGCCAACTTAAGATCAAAATGTCAATGTCAACGTAAAGGTAATGATGGTGTTCTCAAGAGAATTGATAAAGAGTGGTGGAAGAAGAGGTTTGCATATTTCAGTGATAATAGTAGAACAAGAAATTCCAATGGAAGTATACTACGCAATGGTAGCAATTTTTCTCTTTTTTTTTTTTTTTTTTTGAATAGGATAAGGAAATAAAAGAAGGGGGTAGAAATCGAGGACTTTCAAAATATAAGCAAGGATAATAATTTTCACTTTTAATCACACTTCAAGCTTACTTTCTTCTTCACATCTTTACTTCCTCTTCACTATGTCTCCATTCTCTTTCTACTCCCTTTTTTTTTTCTTTTTCTTTTTTTAACCTCTCAAATAATTCTTCAACATTCTCCTCCGGTCTCAATGACTGTCAAATACTTTCTATCTCCACTTTTCTTTCTTTTCATGCACTAAACATTTTTTCTCAAATATGGAGCAAAAATAATCATCCTTACTTATACTTGAAAGTAGAAACAAGGTTATGTATTTATGGAAGCAATGTCTGGATGTAATGTCATTTTTAATGTGAAATAGATGAAAGGGCTTTGTGGCTATGAAAGAATTTTTGTGGATATGAAGGGTTTTGTGATGAAAAGAGAAGCTGATAAGGTTAGTTTCAAAGGATCAAATTTTTATTCGACATTGACCTTCATCGTTTCTTAAGTATAAACCACCAACAATCCACAATCCGTGTAATGATGCCCAATGGAAGTAGCAATATCAAACAAGGGCAATATGAGAAAACCACCAATCACTCAACTCTCATGATGAACAAATAAAATTACTTAACTTGAGAGAGCTCTAGTTGTATGTGTTGACTATCCATCTTACCACAAGGCTTAAATTCGTGCAAGAAAAAAAAAATTTAGGAGGCAGGTCTTTACAGAATAAAAAAGATATCATTCAAGACTCAAGATGTACTCAATTTTAATGCTCAACTATCATAAAAATTAATGCAAAACAAGTACATTTGAGTTACTCTCCCCCCAACTAAAATCAGGCATTGTCATCAATGACTCAAAGAGAGGAAAAATGAATAGTGATTAATAGACACGACCCAAAATTAAATAAAGCTAAAGGAGAAGAGTGTACCTGAGAGGAGGCTTATGCACATGAGTAATTATTCAAGAATCAAAACTAAAAAAAAATGAAGAAAAGAATAAAATCTGCAAAAAGAAAAGAAAATATATACATAATAATAAAAGTTAGTTCCAAGAAAATCAGCTGCTGGAATCCGGGTCCAGCAGAGGTAGTTCATTAACATCAGCAGAAAAATTTTCCAAAAATGGTTTCAAACGTTGTCCATTAACTTTAAAAACAGTACCAGTTTTTGGATCCAAGATTTCAACTGCTCCATAAGGGTAAACAGTTTGCACAATGTAAGGGCCAATCCATTTAGTTCTCAACTTACCAGGAAACAGATGAAGCTTAGAGTCATATAGCAATACTTTTTGAGAAGGAAAAAATGATTTTCTAAAAATTCTCTTATCGTGAAAAACTTTCATTTTCTCTTTTGAAATTTTTGCATTCTCATATGCTTCCAAACGTAATTCATCTAACTCATTCAATTTCAATTTCCTAAATTCACCAGCTTGATCTAAATTAAAGTTGAGTGTTTTGATTGCCCAATAAGCTTTGTGTTCAATTTCAACCGGCAAATGACAAGGTTTACCAAATGCAATTCTATAAGGAGACATTCCAAGAACAGTTTTAAAAGTAGTCCTATAGGCCCATAAAGCATCATCCAATTTTATAGCCCAATCTTTTCTATTTGGATTAACTATTTTTGTCAAAATGCCTTTAATTTCCCGGTTGGCTAGTTCAGTTTGACCATTAGTTTGAGGATGATAGGGAGTGGAAATCTTATGCCTAATGCCATATTTCTTTAATAAGGTTTCAAAAGGTTTATTACAAAAATGTGTTCCTTGATCGCTAATTATGGCCTTAGGCACACCAAACCTAGAAAAAATATGTTCTTTCAAAAATTTGAGCACAACTTTATGGTCATTTGTTCTACATGGAATAGCCTCTACCCATTTTGAAACATAATCAACAGCTACCAATATATAAAGATATCCAAAAGAAGGGGGAAAAGGACCCATAAAGTCTAATCCCCAACAATCAAAAATTTCAAGAACAAGGATTGGTGCTAATGGCATCATATTCCTATAGCTGAGACTGCCAAGTTTCTGACATGCTTCACAGCTTTTACAAAAGGTATGAGCATCCTTAAATAAACTAGGCCAATAAAAACCACATTGAAGTACCTTAGCAGTTGTTTTCTGAGAAGAGAAATGGCCTCCGCAAGCATGAGAATGACAGAAAGTAAGAATTTGTTGTACCTCATCATCAGGAACACATCTTCGGATGATCTGATCAGCACAATATTTGAATAAGTATGGATCATCATAGAAGAAGTTCCTTGCAATAGCTTTCATTCTCATTTTGTCTTGGACACTCCAATTTGAGGGCATATGACCTGTAACAAGATAATTAACCAAGTCAGCAAACCATGGAACAATATTCAAACTAAATAACTGTTCATCGGGAAATGAATCATTTAAAGGGTGAGAAACTTTTGAATTTTTAGAATTTAATCTGGATAAATGATCGGCGACAACATTTTCCACCCATTTTTTATCCTTAACTGTAATGTCAAATTCCTGCAATAACAAAATTCATCGAATTCGTCTAGGTTTAACATCTTTCTTTGTGAACAAATATTTAAGAGCAGAGTGATCCGTAAAGATGGTAACAGGGGTCCCAATAAGATAAGTTCGAAATTTTTCCAGTGCAAAAACAATAGCTAGCAGCTCTTTTTCAGTAGTTGTGTAATTCAATTGAGCTTGATTCAAAGTTCTGCTAGCATAGTAAATTACATAAGGTTCCTTACCTTTCCTCTGGCCAAGGACTGCCCCTACGGCTATGTCACTTGCATCACACATTAATTCAAAAGGTAGAGACCAATCAGGTGATCTAACTATGGGTGCAGTGGTGAGTGCCTTTTTTAAATGTTCAAAAGCTGCAGTGCATTCATTAGTCCAAACAAATTTTGTATCATGCATTAAAAGTGTAGTCAAAGGTTTTGCTATGATACTAAAATCTTTTATGAATCTCCTATAAAAACCTACATGGCCTAAAAATGATCGAACGTCTTTCACACTTGAAGGAATAGGCAACCTAGAAATTGAATCTACTTTTGCCTTATCCACTTCCATGCCTTTAGCAGAAATTATATGACCTAAAACAATTCCTCTTGTAACCATGAAATGACACTTCTCCCAATTAAGGAGAAATTGCTTATCTTCACACCTGCATAAAACAGCTTTCAAATTTTTTAGGCAATCATCAAATGAATCACCATACACAGAGAAATCATCCATAAATACTTCCAAAAAGTTTTCTATCATGTCACTGAATATGCTAAGCATGCATCTTTGAAAAGTTGCTGGGAAATTAAAAAGACCAAACAACATCCTTTTAAAAGAAAACGTCCCAAAAGGGCAAGTAAAAGTAGTTTTTTCTTGGTCTTCTAATGCTATTTCAATTTGATGATAGCCTGAAAAACCATCCAAGAAACAATAGAATGAATGTCCAGTAACTCTTTCTAGCACTTTATCTAAAAATGGTAAAGGAAAGTGGTATTTTCTGGTCATGGAATTCAATTTCCTATAATCTATGCACATTCTCCAACTAGTGGGTACTCTTTTAGTTATCATTTCTCCCTTTTCATTTTCAACAACAGTAACCCCAGTTTTCTTAGGAACTACCTGAGTAGGAGTTACCCATTTGCTGTCTGCAATAGGATAAATAATACCTGCATCAAGTAATTTTAAAACTTCATTTTTAACAACCTCTTTCATGTTAGGGTTTAGCCTTCTTTGAGATTCCCTTGAGGGATTCGCATTTTCTTCTAGGAAAATTCTATGAGTGCACACTAAAGGACTAATTCCCATAATATCCGCTATAGTCCAACATATTGCAGATCTATGATCATTCAACACTTTCAACAACATATTTTCCTGATCACAAGTAAGAGTAGAAGAGATTACCACAGGGTATGATTCATTAGGTCCCAAGAATGCATACTTTAGTTCCGATGGAAGAGGTTTAAGCTCCAGAGTTGGCATCTTCTCTGCTGATGTTTGCATGGGTGTCTGGCTAACATTTAGAGGCTCAATGTTTGGCTGCCAAGCTCTTACAGCTACTGTTGTTACACTTTTTGAAGAGTCTTGAATGCTGTCCAATTCGAGATTTTGCTCAAGTTGCTCATCAGGATCTTCTAACTCAACTAGCAGCTCTTTCAGCATATTAACAACAAAATCAACTGGATAATAGAATTTATCGACTTGAACCAAAACATCCTCAATTATCCCTCTAGGCATCTTAACAGATCTATCTGCTAATTGTAAAATCATGGGGGTAGACTTAAGTTCACCTAGACCAAGTTGTGTACACACACTAAAGTGCAAAAGATTCACACTCGAACCTAAATCTAGCAATGCATGACCAATACGAGGGGTTCCTATCATACGAGCAATGGTTGGAGAACCAGGATCTTTAAATTTTTGAGGAGTTTGACATTGTATGATGGAACTCACTTGTTCAGTTAAAAATGCTTTGTTTTTAACAGCTAGCTTCCTTTTCACTGTACACAAATCCTTAAGAAATTTAGCATAGGCAGGGACTTGTTGAATTGCATCTAACAGAGGAATATTTACCTTAACTTGCTTAAAAATCTCATGAATTTCTGTTTGATTTTTGGTCTTATTACCAGGTTGTAATCTTTGAGGAAAAGGGGCAGGGGTGCACCTACTATTGGTCTAGGTGGTTCCTGAACATCAGATAGAGATTTTAATACAGTATCATCAACAGAAGGTTTAGCTTGCTTACCCACCAAGTCCTCTTTAGGTTCAGGAACTTGGATTTGCTTACCACTTCTCAAGGTAGTTACTGCTTTCACACGTCTCAGATTGGGCTCATCAACCCCATTGTATTGAGTTTGAGGATTAGGCATTGGTTGAGCTGGAAACTTACCTTTTTCTGATGCACTTTCCTGAGTAGTCAGCTTTGTAGGCTGAGATCGGATGTCATTGATGGCCTGAGAGTTTTGATTGTTGATGGCAGCTTGGCTTTGCATGAATTGTTGGATTTGGTCTTCCAGACTTCTCTTCTGCAGTGGCATATAAGGTGTTGGTTGTGAAGGTCCAGCATTGTTGCCAACATTATTGTTTCCTCCTTGATCATTCCTCCAACTGAAATTTGGATGATTTCTCCAACCTGGATTATAAGTACTCGAATATGGATTAGAATAAGGTTTGGAAATCATTTTAACAGCAACAGATTGATCAAAATACATCTCTTTTAGTTGGGGAAGTGCAGGACAATCAGAGGTTAAATGCTGTGCATCATCACAAATTGAACATTTTTCTAAAATAGTGGAAGAGGAATTGACTTCATTCACTTTTTGAGTTTCCAAGTTTTCAAGTTTTCGAGTGATGACAGCCAATCGGGCATTTATGTCATCATCTGCTCTAAGTGAATGAATTCCATTTCCAGATGCAATTTTTGGAAATTCAGTTTTTATTGTAACACCCCTATCAAACTCATCAATGTTATCCCAAGATTGGGCATTTTCAGCTAAATCATCAAAAAATGTAAAAACTTCATTCGGGTCTTTTGCAAAGAAGTCACCATTACTCATGGTTTGCACAAATTGCCTCATTTCTGGTCTGAGCCCTTCATAAAAAAAATTCGTTAACATCCATTTTTCATAACCATGATGGGGGCAAGATAACAACAAATCTTTGAATCTTTCCCAACTAGTGTAAAAATTTTCATTATTCTTTTGAGAAAAATTCATGATTTGTCTTTGAATAGCGGTGGTTCTTTGTGGTGGAATTTTTTTTTTAATGAACTCCTTCCGCATATTTGCCCAGTTTGTAATTGAACTAGGTCTCAAAGAGTTAAGCCACGACTTAGCTTTATCCTTTAGTGAAAAAGAGAAAAGCTTGAGTCGAATGACTTCCTCAGTGCAATTTCTTTCAAGAAAAGTAAAACAAACCCCATCGAATTCCTGGATGTGGTGATATGGACTCTCTGATGGCATCCCATGGAAGCGTGGTAGATGATCAATCATTCTCGGTTTGAAGTTGAATACCGCTGCATTTGCAGGCATCACTATGCATGACGGAGTGCTTGCCATCGTTGGAAAAATGTAGTCTCTAAGACTTCGAACGACTGGCCTCATTTGGATCTGCATTATTTGCCATTACTACCTGCTGATTTTCAAGAATTAAAAATTGGTTAGTTGGTTCCGATCTTACTAATCGCTTAGAATTATCTCGAAACCAAACGGACATAAACAAAGAACAATATCAAGAATAGTAGTCAAGAAAAAAAATAACAATAAAATAAAAAAAAATTCAGCAAAAATCAATTAACACCAAATTAATCCCCGACAACGGCGCCAAAAACTTGACTCGATGTTAAATCTACCCTCCAAGTATAAAGGGGTCAAGTTATAGCCTAGCAATAATCCAGGGTCATTCTTCCTAGGGATTTTATTGGTATCGTAATATTTGCTAAATTCAAGTCTTAAACTATGATTTCGAAATTACTTAAATGATAAAAAAGAGAATATAATTAAATTGCAATGAACGAGAAATTTGAGTGGAGTTATTCTTTCGCTATCAATTGGGTTTTGCAAATAAGATTAGTGTGAATTTCTTGAAATCGATAAGATTGAAACATATTCGTACGAAAATTAGTCAATTTATTTTAAGACATTTAGTCGAGCATGTTGTGTGCATATTTAATACATACCACATCAACGACATCAATCGAAGTAAAATAATTTGAAAATTTAAAACACTCGTTAATTATCATCAATCACAAGAATTCATTTATAGAAAATTAACATTCACCCATTGAAGCTAAGAATAACTCCCCTCAAAATTAACTTAGCCGGACATAATTAAATTAATCGAATTACAATTCAACCAAACAATTATCATAATTAAAAATTTAAACTCAAATTGAAACTAAAAACTCTATAACCGAAAATTTATCTCAATTCAACAAAACATAAATGATCTAAAATTATATAAACTAATAATTAAACTAATTCAAAACCTAAGCAAAACTATGAATAAAAATTGGAACAAACCACCCGAAACTATCAACTGCTGTCTGGTTTAGTTCTTCACGGTGGAGGCTGGCGGTTTGTGTTCTGGACTGCTGCTGAGTTGAAGACCGGAAGCTGGTTGTGCTGCTGCGTGAAGATGGAATGCTGTGTGGAGGCTGCCTGTTGGTGAAGGTGAGAGCTGGAGCGAGAAAGAAAGGGCTGCTGGTGTGTGAGTTCCGTGAGGGAGAAGACAGAGGTTCAGGAGCGACTGAAGTGCAGAGCTGAGGGAAGAGATATGCTAGCTGTTGCGGCTGGTTTTTTTTTTTTTGTAGAGACAGAGACAGAATGCGTGCTGTGGGTTAGAGGAAGGGAAGTGGCTGTGTTGTCTGCGTGAATGGCTTCTTGATGCTGGTGGTTGACGGAAAAGAAGAAGAAGTCAGCGAGAGGGAGAGATGGTGAGAGAAGTGCGGCTGCTGGGTATTGAGAGAGAAATCAGAGAATGCGTGAGGTAGAGGGGATTCAGAGGGAGGTTCTGTGTGTGTAGTTGGTGAGAAAGAGAAGTGGCTCCTGCTGTTGAGACCGACAGACCAAAGAAAGGGATGGTGAGCTGTAGGTTTTAGGTTGGCATTTTAGAATGAAGTGGGCTAGAGAGTTGATTTTTGGGCTTTTTCAGGTTAATCAAGCTAGGGGTTTTTGAGATAAAATTATCCAAAATGTATCTACAAATAAATAAATGAAATTATTATCAATTAAAATTAATTTAGAGTTAAAGAAAGAAAATTGAATCTTTTATAAGTTTTACTCTAAATGACAAAATTTATATCCCAAAATTGTATTTTTTTCATTTATTTACTTCTCTAAAACAAGTAAAATTGGACAATAATCACACTCCCCAACTAGCTTTTTTCTAATCTCTAGCAATTCAAGCGAATTAAAAAACATGACTAGCGCAATGAAAAACTTCAATTGTAAAGTCAAGAATGAATTTAGACAGTCGAGCACAGCAACTTCGTAAAATCAAGAGATCAAGCATTATATCCAAATTAATCCATAAAAACTTTCCCAAAATTTTGTGTGTGTGTTTTAAGCTGGTCCATCAAACCACTAACCCCAACACATACAGTGTCGAGTATTCACTCAAGCCAAGTATAAACTCCATATACTCACGGGTATGTGTATTTTGTTTCTGAACTGGTTAGGGGTCACTCATGGAGTTTGAAAATTGATCACTCAAGCATTCAATAAACAAAGGCCATATATATGTGGATAACAGCAATGCAAATATTGAACTCATGAAAAACTCACAACCATTGGGACTCAACCATTCTTACCACAAGCCAACTTAAGATCAAAATGTCAATGTCAACGTAAAGGTAATGATGGTGTTCTCAAGAGAATTGATAAAGAGTGGTGGAAGAAGAGGTTTGCATATTTATTCGTGTTCTTGTTATTTTCGTGTCAGATATGATTTAGATCTTTCCTAGGGTTTTAAATTTCGTTATTCAGCGTTTTCGACGAGATTCCCCGACTGGGATCTCATCGTACTGGCAGCAGAATGGGCGGTGGCAGTAAGGATGGAAGAGGGCCCTGAAGTTGGGCTATAAACGCCTCGGACACCTCCTTTGCCACCCCAACTTGCAGGTTGGCCAGTACTGTTTTTGCTTCTTTTCAATTTCACTACCATGGCGAAGGGCAGGAGGGATCTTCTTAGCCATGAGACCCTTTAAAGAAATCTTCGGAAATTCCTTGGAACCTAGCAAGAAAAGGAGGAAAATGGGATTACGAATAGAAAAGGCATAAGATATAACAGCAATAGGGAAACGAACTTACTCATGGCTCGCATAAGTCCGTGTTTAACAAATAATTTGTTCTGTTGAATGACCCCCTGGAATTTGCCCTTGTAAGCAAACAAGCGCCTTAACGCCACTAGGTCTGCGTCAGGGAGGAGGTGGGCAAAAGTGTCCCCTGTCATAAACCAATAACATGTTAGGAAACAGTCAAGAAAAGTGAATAGAAATTAAAAAGCAAACGACCCGTGACATTTAAAGACACAGAAAGAAGTACAAGACTCACTAGGTAGGGAAAGAGTTCGGGAAACTGTAATTTCTGGACTAGGGTCCACAGGAGAGCTTTGCCACTCCCCGTCAACCCAGAACCACTGGTTCCTCCAGTTCTTTATTGAGGTTGGGTGACCGGTGATAACAGGAGGATATGAGCCCCTGGGAGACAAGTAATACCAGTCTTTGACGTCTGACCTCACGTCTCTTTCCCTTCTAATTGATTTCTTCAAAGTATAGAGGGTATGAATAACGTGCAGTGAGATGGGATAGTCAGGATTGACCTCCTGCCACACTAACCAAGTACCCACAGCCTGTGTCCAGAAGTTGGGGACCAGCTGGTAGGGGCACATGTTATAACTCTTAAGCAACGCCCTGAAGAAGGGGTGCAGGGGTAGCCTCACCCCCACAAGATAAAGCATCGTAGCATATGGCCGCTTGGCCTGGAGGAGGACTGCAAGGTCGGCAAGAAGGTGTAGGGTGCACCAATTGAACCCCTTTTGGCATCTTGAATTTCTCCGAAGCCCCAGCCAAGTCAACCCTGCGGATTTCAGTGGCGATCTCGCTGCTCTCCCATGACTTTGGGTTTGGATCAGGATCAACATGATAGCCCGAAACTTTGTTAACCTGATCGAACCAATCCTCCAATTGGGCGATCTCCTTTGCAGTCAGACCTGACTCTTCCCTATGTACCCTAAATGGTGCCCTAAAGATTAAACCAAGGCCTGGTGACCTGAAGAAGAGCCTACCGCTACTTCTCTCCCCAAATCCATGTCTCGTTTGCTCCGAAGCTCTCTCAAAGATGCCTCTTCCTCGGGTGATAGATGAGCCATGTAGTTCAGGTGTTTTTCTTCTTCGCTGTCAGAATCACTCAAACAAATTATGCCACTGATTTTCCCATTCCTCCTCTTAATCTGCTCCCTAAAGAAGTGGGAACTAAAAATCGATAAAGATATGGGGCAGAAACCTTTGACAGGAATCGCCATTGCTAACATTTCCTGTGAACCCGTTCCCCCAACTCTTTCCATTTTTTCTTTTGTTTTTTTTTTAAAAAGAAGGGTCAGACTCATCAAAAGAGAAACAAAATGCAAAATGAAATTTTCAAACCCATGATGTAAGACTAGAAATAGAAAAGTCTTGCACATACAAAAACAAAGAGATTTACCTTCAAAAAACGGACGCTTGAGATTGTATACTCGAAATGAGGAACTCTCCAATGAAAGTTGTTGAACGTTAAAGACGGGTGCTGGGTAGAAAACCCTTGAAGAGAAGACGCGAGACTTGCAGGAAAGGAAAAAACTATACGATCTTTCGTGAGGTTGTTGCTGCGAAAATTCTGAAGAAATGGCAAAGGGAGAATAATGAAACAAATGAGGATTTATAGGGATCCTATTGATCTAGAACTCTTGGTCTTTGAGCCGCATAATTTATACGGGTAACCCATGCCTCTTGGGGAGTGAGCTAATCAAACTGCCAGCTGTCAAAGGAAATGATGAAACTGTTCAGCTACCACGGTGAGTGCCATGCGTGGCAAGAGTATCACTCCCATCGCCTTTTATATTTCTTGGGAATCGATATCAGTAGCCCCTTTTTATTAAATGCACCGCCTAAGAAACGCGCTAGTGCGATCCCAACCCTTACTTAGGAGGGAAGAGCCGAAGTAGGAGGTCGGCTATATTATGGATCCGAACTTCTCATAAGGAATGTCGTACCTGATCATAAAAATCGCCGCGCTGCAATGTGATTCCCAGCGAGCGAATGCCAGAACAACTACAAAATATTGGATATAACAGACAATTAAACTTGAACGGAATTATTGCTGCGATACTATGGCAAATTCGATCCGCCCATGAACGACCGCATCGGATTTGAGGGACTAGTGTTGACATCGTGCCAAAAATACGACACGCTGGGCCACCAGTGGAGGCCGAATGAGGGTCCACGAACTTTAGCCCATTATTAGAAGTTCAAGATATCCCACCTGGGCCAATGGCCGAGGAGTAAAGGCATACAAGCCCCTCTAGCCCAACTGGTTTGTGTCTAGCAGAGGCGCTTTACGATTAGCTGAGGAGTTTACGGTAGCGCCTCGGATGCAGGGATGAGACAAGGGATGAAGTCAGAGATGTGACACTACCTTTACCAAGATGTGACAGGCGCCCATCCCCTACGAAATGTAGCAATGATTACGATAAAAAAGTAAGGTTGTCCCCTTCAAAAGCTAGGGTGAGTACACGTATAAATGTTAGCCATGTGTCACAATCCAAGGCAACGAATCCTTCTATAAATAGAGCACATTTTCCTCCAAGGAAAGGGTTAGCAATTTCATACTCTTAACAATATTTCTCTCATTCCCTTTTCTCTCTTTTACACACTTATATTTCCTGCACCCAATATATATTTACTTAAAATGAGCACTGACTTTGGCATCGGAGTGCAAACGGGAGTCACCTCGGCCCCTTTTGCAAACTGATTGTTTGTCACAGTGCGCAGGAGATCCACGTGTCCAAGAGGGAGGAGTTGAGACGTGTTGGTCAAAAGTCCAGCCGGATTTTGTGGTCAACAGGTGTCATTGTAGCGACCAAGAAATTTTCACGTATTAAATAATTATTTTAAATTATGAAAAGCGTGCCGCTGCGATCTCACCCATTTATAATTTAAAGTTATGACGTGTTCGTCTAGCCAAGTCGAGAAATATCGAGTTCAAATCAATTTTAAATAAATTCGGAGTTTCTAAAATTATATTATTTTATTTAATTATTTAATTATTTTATTCTTTTCAAAATTCATTTTAAACTCCAAATTATGTTAAGCTCGTTTTATCAGATTCATTTTCCGACTCAGTTGATTTCACGCGTATTATTTTTCTCGAACTCCTTTCTTGATTGTCAAGATTTCCAAAATACACTAATATAATCTAAGTTTCCACCAAGCACATCAATTCCATTACCCATCAAATCCTCTTACACCACATTAACCCATTCCTCACCAACCCACTCTTCACATCAAGCTTCCTCTCTCTCAACACAGCTCCACAGTTCTGATTTCCCAGCAGCCATTACAGCAACCTCACCGCACCACCTCTGCCAAAATCGCGTCCAACCTCCATCTTCAACACCATCACCAAGACCACAACCACCAGCAACCCCGTTGTGCATCTCCACCGCCACCTCCAACTCACCTCCGTCATCACCACCTCAACCTGCACATACCACCTCCTCAAAATGTCGCACATCACCACTGCCCAGCCACAATCGAATCACCTCCAAACCATCATCAGCCACCACCTCGACTGCCTACTGCATAATTCCAGTCAAGCACCACAACCACCACCACCATGGTCAGCTACCAACTGCCACCATCACCCGAACTGAACCTCAAATCCAAACCCGACAATAGCCACCACCTCCATCTCCATTTCACCTTGAACCACCGCCTGCAAGACCAACCCAAACCAGTACCACATCCGCCACCAACCACCGCAAGCACAACCTCCCCAAACCCATTTCCAAAATCAAACCATAAACCCAAGAATCGAAAGAAAAACCCATAAATCAAGAGGCTCAATTTCTTACCTCGATCGCTGGAATACTCACCTGAAAAGTCATGACCGAACCTCTGTTTTCCTCAAACTTCACACCAAAAATTGCCCCCATCTGAACCTCAGTTACCCCTCGATTTTTCGCATCCCACTCACACAAAATCCCTAAAATCTGAACCTCTTCGTAGACCGCTGTTCACTGCCACTCCCTCTTCTCTGCATGTGAACCAGAGAGAGATAATGGTATATCTGTTTAAATATTTTGATCCTTTCAAATTTGCACTTTAGTCCCCAAGTTTTAAAATTATTCAAATCGATCCTCATAGTTTTAAAACTAATAATTTCAGCCCCTTAAGTTTTTAAATGATTTTAATCAGCCCCTTCATTTTAAAAATCAATTATTTCAATCCCTACAATTTAATATCCGTTTTGAGCTTCAACCCTAGTTTTGAAAATTTACATTTTAGTCCCTCAAGTTTAAAAGTATTCATTTTAGTCCCCCAACTTTCAAATCATCAATTTCAGTCCCTAAATTTTAATTTATCATTTTTAAACTATAAATTTAAAAAGACTAATTTAATTTATTTTCTAATTGGCTAGACGAGGCGTACGGAGATTTAAAGGATTGAAGTCATTTCCAGCTCAATTTTTCACTCGTTGAATTTAAGGTAGACACGCCCCTATTAATTGATTTAAATTATGATTGCATGTGAATGTGTATGTTACGTGATTTATGTAAAATTTATTTCATGAAATGAGACGAGAATATATTTCTTATGAAATATTTATGTTGTTATGCTTGTCATAACTTATATGCTTTAATGCATGAGAAAGAAAGAAGAGAATATCTTGCAAGAAAAATGATGATGTTATACATAAATTACGTGCCTTAAGTGAACGAGACGAGACTACCCACACCCGATGATTTTAAAGAGCCTACGATTTTTCAAAGAGAAGCCACGTGCTTTAATGCATAAGAAGAGACTACCCACACCCTATGATTTCTAAAGAGACTGCATTTATGTGTTCAATTATATTGTAGATCAATTAATTGGCGATGAGTCTACTAAGTATTTCTATGAAATGCTCATTTCTATTTTAATAATATTTGCAGATTTCGGAGAAGGTGGCAAGTGATGGATGATTGTGGCAATAGTCGTTAAATAATTGAGAATCTTATTTTGATGATCCATATTTCTAAAGTTTGATTATTTTGAGATTTTTCAATTATTTGAGAAATTATGGCATTGCCGAATGTTTTGTATTATTAATGGCTCGATTCATTATTTTGAATTGTTTCATAAATATTTTCAAGTTTTATCGACCATTACAGTGTATTTAATGTTGTCAAAAATGAATTTCAGTTATTTCTTCCTCTAAAATATTATTTTAAAAGTTAGACTAGACGATGACGTGGTGAACCGGGTATTTAGAACTCGGGGAGATACAGTCATCATGGGACGAGGACTAATATGAAAAAATCTAGAAGTTTGGGGACAAAATTGAAGAATTGGAAAATATGGGGACTGATGTTTAAAATTCTGAATTTTCAGTTCCTAGGGACCTGCAAGCTGCATCAAATGAATCTAGAACTGCTTTGAATTGTGTAAGGACCAAAATGCACAATTTGGAAAGTTCGGGGACCAAAGTGCAAGAAATGGAAAATCAGGGGCCTAATTGGGGAACTTGTTAAAAATATTGTGGGTGATTCTAATAACTCTTCATCCAATGTTGCTTCTCCACCAAGTGTTAGCACCAAAAACAAAATTTTGGAAAGGATTAATGATGATATGGATTGCATGGGATTTGGTAATTGTGAACTCAACGTTGAAGCTAGCATCCCTTCGCAATCTTATAATGATTGTCTTGAGGTGGCTAGAGCTCAAATTGAAGCTTATGAAATAGCACGCGAGATTTCAGATCCTCGGCCCCTAGATGTTTTTGGGGGAAACATTGATGAGGTGAATGACTTCCCAATTGGAGTGGGTTTAAATGATCGTGATTCTTGGTATTCGGGCTCAGATACGGAAGACATTATCGAAAGTACATGACCGGGGGATGAATTCTTATTCAGAAGGTCCACTTTTGAAGATATGCAACGAAGAAAGTGGGGTGAAATCCCTAAAAGAAGTAACTGAAGGCAAGGATCATATTAGGCTTGAAAAAGGCCGGTGAGATCATTGTTTGTACTTTGCTTTCTTTTTGTTGTTTTTATTTATGTTATGTTTGCTTTGATTTTGTTGGGAAGGTATTGGCCTAGTCCCCCCTCCTTTGTACTTTTCCTATTTGAAAATCTATAAAAATCGCCACCTCCGTGTGGTTTATCTAAAAAAAAAACCCTAAACCAACAAGGAGCTTTCTCTCTCTAGAAATTTCTCCTCCTTCTCTCTAAAATTCTCTACCTCTCTAATTTTCCCCCTTTGGGGGGAATGGCCCTTAAGCCACCCGACCCACCACCTCCTGCCGCCACTTCCACTTTCACAAAGCATGAAGTTCAACAACCCTCTTCACCTTTCAAGTATGCTCTGCTTGGGAAGTTCTCACATGGAAGACCACAAATGGATGGTATTCGAAAAGAGCTTAAAGCTTTTGGCTTCATTGGTGATTTTTCTATTATCTATGTTCGTTTTTAAGCATATTTTAGTTAATTTTGTTAAAGAATAAGACTACACAAGATTTTGGCTTAAGAGCCCATGGTTCTTGGGAAAGTTTAGAATGAGGGTGTTGAAATGGAGTCCATACTTCATAACTAGTGTTGAACCATCGATTGTACCGTTGTGGATTAGTTTCCCTAATCTTCATATCTTTCTCTTTGAAAAATCCTCACTTTACTACATTGCAAGTTCTATTGGTAGAACTTTGAAAATGGATTAATCCACTTTGGAGGGATATAAGTTTAATAGAGCTAGGATTTGTGTTGAAGTTGACCTATTAAAAGATGATGCGAACCCCTTCGGTGTGTTGACCGAAAATTCCCACAACAATTTAATACAAAACCCAAGAAAGCTAAAGTGATAAATAAATGGATAAACACCTTAACCCAAGTTTAAATCTAACCCAAAATTCAAGGATTAACTAAAGCTAGCCCAATGGGTATCAACCAAACAAATTCCAAGGTGGCGAAAACTAAACAAAAACACAAGAATAATAATACTCAAGCAAAGTTGATTAACTCCCAAGAAAATACAAGATCAAAGAGGTTTAACCTTACCTCAAGAAGGGGGGTCTTCAAGACCTAGCTCTCAAGAGCAATTTTCATGAACTACCAAGTTGTCTTTACAAATGACAAGAAATGTGCATAAAATGTATAAAATGGGTAAAAGATACAATTTCGGTAATTACAAGAAAAACCCCGTTTTTGTGAAACAGAGTGATTCGGTCGACCGAACTGGTCAACCGAAATTATTTTGATCGTTCACAGGGTCGACCGAAATGGGACTTTCGGTCGACCGTCACTCAGCCGAACGCGACTGAGGCTGAATCAAAAATTCCTCTGCAGAAGATCGGTCGACCGGAAGAAAGTTCGGTCGATCGAAATTGGCTAAGTCCAATTTCTTCTTCTTTTTGGCTCCAACTTGATTCTCGGCTTGCTTTTCTTGACTTTAATTACTTGTTTAGCCTCGAATCTTGAACCTCCTTGGCATCGGATCTCGTTATGGGTCCCACAGGCTTGCGCATCGAGGTTTGACTTTCTCGATTCTCATCATCCCCTCCCTCTTGAAAATGGTTCGACCTCGAATCTTGCTTGAGTGCACTGTCGTGAGACTCCTTGAAGTTTGATCTTGCAACATTGTGGATTACAGGTTCATGCGATGAAGTTGGACCTTCGCGATTCTCATCATCTCCTCCATCTCGAAAGAGATTCGACCAAGAATTGACACCTACAATAAAAATAGAAAATTCAGACACAATAAATGTAACTGAGACTTCATACTCACCATGCAAAAATCAATTTCTAGGCGTTGCCAAGCTTAAGATGTGCCAACACTGCAAAGTAGCAATTTGAATTTTATTTGATCGGGGGGTCGCTCCTTCCACGAATGGGAATACATCCGGCCGCCCGGGTCAAATGGAAAATGCTTCCTACCATGGTTGGCATTGGAAATACATTGTATACCAATTTCCTCAAATGGAAGCTCGAGTCTCTTGTAAAGGGGCTTAACCAAAGGTGCATTCTCGTGGCCACCTAAACCAACTATTTTTTCAATAAACATATGCATAAAGTTCAACAGAGTTAATAGGTTAAAGTCACAAGAAATTTTAAGTGGAGAAAACTTGCTAATATGATGAGCAATTAAATTGCAAGCAAATTTAACAACCACAAAATTAGCATCAACTTCGTGCAAATGCACGACTTCCCGAAAGAAAAGATTAGCTATGTTAATGACCTTGTTGGTTTCATGGTATGCAATCAAATGTGACATTTTAATACTCCTACCAACAATCACAATAATAGCATCATTTTCTTTCTTTGTTCCAAGTAAACCTACTATAAAATTCATATAATAAGTAACCAAAGGTTTACTCATGATGGGCAAATATGTATGGAATTCTTGGGGCAAAAACTTAAACTTAAGTTTAGCCATTTTGCAAGTTAGGTATTTACAACAAGTGCAAACATGTTCAACACCAATCTTCAAATTAGGCCAATAAAGTTGATCACATAATACCCCTAAGACCCCGTGGATTTTAAATCGCCCCATCAAATAACCATCATTGCCTCTCCCCTTATCAATTCGCGCACGGCACATTTAAAAAGAAACAATCCAATTTTCCAAAACAAATAATTATCATGCCTATAGAATCCATCAAGATATCGCTCACAACATGATTCGTAAATGTTTAACAAATTTGGATTATTAACATGCATGCCCTTAACATGTTCAAAACAAAATGAGGGGGCATCAAGAAATGTTAGAAGTGAAGTCCTTTTATCATCAAGACATCTCAATAAATTTCTCCCATGGACTCCCCTAGCTAGCAATTCCTTTAGAGAGCAAATATGCACGCCAAGCATATTTACACAAAATAAGAACTCAACATGCTCATGAAATGTACTATATGCAACATTTTCACAAAAAGATTTGGTACTTATGCAATTGGGCAATGCAAAAAGTTGCATTTACAATTAAGCACTCATCATGATAATGATCCTTATCACATGTTACATTTTCACAAGTCAACAACACACTTGTCAAATCTTCATCAAGATCATACAACCCTCTAATATATTCAAGACACAATAACCTTGCATTCAAGAAAATGTTAGGAGCATACCTCCTAGATGTGACATCGGTTATGTCATTTTCTTTATTTCAGTTGTACTCGTTGTTGTAGGAAAATGTTTCCATGAACTTCTTCCAATCGGCATGTTGTTGGAGCTCCTTGTTGCCTTGATAAGTTGATCTCACGATCTCCTGCAACAAAGAAGTAACCAAGCTAGGGAGGGAATTGTAAGAATATTCAAGAGCAAAGAAAATTTTTGTGGAATCTCTTCTCTCAATTTTCTTTGTGACACTCATCACTTCCTCACCTTTTCTGAGGTAGAATCCTCAACCCTCGGTTCCTCTCTCACCTCTCCTTTTTCTAGAGTCGTGGCTCCAACCCTCATTGTCTCTCCTTTTTCTAGGGACGTGGCCCCAACTCTCATTGCCTCTCCTAGTTCTAGGGACGTGGCCCCAACTTTCATGCTCTCATTTTTCCTCTCTTTTGTTTCTTCCTCAATTGGCTCAATCAAATTTTCCTTTTCTTTCTTCGTTTCTTTTTCTTTCTCATTTTCTTCTTCAAACTCTTTCTTGAGCTTCATTTGGTCTTTGCATACTTCTTCTGGCTCAAAGATAGGATCACAACCTTTTTTCCATCCATTTGGAAGCTACACTGGTTCCTCCTCCTATTATGATTCACATTTCGCTCACATCGCCAAGGTCTTCCCAAAATTATGTGAGTAGTGTGTAAGGGAACCACATCACATAATATTTGATCACTATAAGTACCAATGTGAAAATTAAGAAGAACTTGTTCACTTACCCTCACCTCCCCATAGTCATTCAACATTTGCAATATATAAGGACTAGGATGCTTCATTACCGGTAACCCCAATTTTTCAACTCCACTAGCACTCACCAAATTAGTGTCAATCTCCCCATCTATCATGAGACTACATGGTTTATCACTCACTAGGCACCTAGTGTAGAAATTATCCTCCCCATGTTCCTCCATCTCATTAGCATGGGCCAAAGATTGTGGTGGCCTAGCATTCATCTCCTTGACTACCTCTCTACTTCCACTACCGTCCCTCCTATGGAATGATGAAGTTGTCATTTGCTCAATATTAACATTCTCATCCATCCCATCTCCACTCCTATCTACCCATTCTCTTCTTCTTCTACCCATTCTCCAACCTCCTTCAACTTCCCCTTCATTATCATCCCTCCTATGGAATGATGGACTCTTTATTTTTGTTCTATCAATATTATCATCAATTCCACCTCCACTCCTATCTACCCATTCTCCTCTTTTCCTATGCATGCTCCCATTTTGTTTACTATCCCTTTCATCATCCCAAACATCTATTCTAATTTTTCTATTCAAACTCCCATTTTGTTTTCTAACTCCATCCCTATACACTATGTCCCCAAGATTATCCCTCACCCTTCTTCTACTACACATCATTTCTTCACCTCCCATATTTGATGTACTCTCCCCTCTTGTTCCTAAATTTTCCAACTCACCCCCAATCTCCTCAATTTGTCTAGCCATGGTGGTTGAAAGATTTTGTAACAAGTACTTCAAGTCTTGAGTTTGAGTGTTGGAATTTGACATGGTGTGCAAGTGTGAAAGTGTTCTCACAAGAATATTTCTCACTCGTGTTTCACTCAATTTAGGCTTTTACCTTCTAATGAGCTCACCACTCTTGCATTTTTCCACTCAAAATCTCCTTTCTCAAGTTCTCCAAGGAAGGTAATCAACTAAACCACAAAGTATAATTCTTGTGGATTCAAAGAAATCACAAACAAGGAAGAAGGAATTTAGAACAAGTAGACACAAATAGAAAGTAGAATTTATATGCTTGCTATAATCAAAAGGAACAATTGTTATGTGGAATAAGATGCTATGAACACAATTTTAGCAAGGGAATTGAATAACCACAATTATTAGACAAGGCATAGATGTAAAACAATAAGAACAAGAGTGTAAAGTTTCAATGAAGCAATTTATCAAACACTTTGTACTCAATCTTGAATGACCTTGAATGTGGGTATAATGTGGATATGTGATAAATCCCCAACAACCCAAATGTGGTAAGGAATGAAAGATCAACAATTTCCCAATGTATGGAGCAAGTGATATATGGAATAAAATGTTGATAACACAATCTCAATGATGGGAATTGGATAGCCCCAAGTAATTAGCAATATATGGGCATTGAACAACAAAGCATTAATGGAGTATTTTTCATTGAGACAATTTATCAAGCACTTTGAATACACAATTTGGAAAGTGTAGGTTTTGTAGTGAATGAATATGGAATTCCCCCCAACAAACTCACAATCAATATACCCAATACATGGAATCAACAATACACATGGGCATATAAATTTTCCCCAATTTTTTCTCAATTTTTGGATTTTTTTTTTTTATAACAACAATAAGGTAAAGATTGGTTTACCAAATTAAAGCCAAGCTCTGATACCAAATGATGCGAACCCCTTCTGTGTGATGATCGAAAATTTCCACAATAATTTAATACAAAACCCAAGAAAACTAAAGTGGTAAATAAAGGGATAAATACCTTAACTCAAGTTTAAATCTAACCCAAAATTCAAGGATTAACTAACCCTAGCCCAAGGGGTATACCAAACAAATTCCAATGTGGCGGAAAATAAACAACAACACAAGAATAATAATACTCAAGCAAAGTTGATTAACTTCTAAGAAAATACAAGATCAAAGAGGTTTAACCTTACCTCAAGAAGGGGGGTCTTCAAGACCTAGCTCTCAAGAGCAATTTTCATGAACTATCAAGTTGTCTTTACAAATAACAAGAAATGTGTATAAAATGTACAAAATGGGTAAAAATGCAATTTCGGTATTTACAAGAAAAACCCCGTTTTTGTGAAACGGAGTGTTTCGGTCGACCGAAATTATTTCGGTCGATCACAGGGTCGACCGAAATGGGACTTTCGGTCGACCGTCACTCAGCCGAACGCGACTGAGGCTGAATCAAAAATTTCTCTGCAGAAGATCGGTCGACCGGAAGAAAGTTTGGTCGACCGAAATTGGCTGAGTCCAATTTCTTCTTCTTTTTGGCTCCAACTTGATTCTTGGCTTGCTTTTCTTGACTTTAATTACTTGTTTAGCCTCGAATCTTGAACCTCCTTGGCATCGGATCTCGTCATGGGTCCCACAGGCTTGCGATCGAGGTTTGACTTTCTTGATTCTCATCAAAAGAACTACAAAAAATGATATGGATTGAGTTTGAGGGAGATGAAGGAATGGTGGGATTTTGGCAAGAAGTGTTATATGAAAAAATACCTTACTATTGCTCGAAATGTTACCACCTTGGTCACTCGGTCTCTGATTGTAAATTGGAGGATGGAGTTAGGGATAGTAAGAAGAACAAAATGAAAGCAAAAAAATTTGATAAGGAGAAGATTCCGGCGGCGGCACCACCGTCAAGAGTGAGTAAAAGGGACGGTAATGGTGGACATCTTGGGGGCAAGTTGATCAACTTGGAAAAGAGCAAGGGTGTTTGGGTAAGTAAGGAAAAAAAATCTTGGCAATAGTGACTTAATTCAAAATCATAATCTTTGTGTCTTGGAGGGAAATCAAACATTGATTGAGAATTTGAATCAAGAAAAGGACAAATCATTTAATGTAGAACCAAATATTGGGTCCAAGATTGGTCTTGTTGTGGAAAATGTTCCAATCTCAACCGAGAAGGACATGGCTAGAAGAGGAAATTTGGGCATTTTTCCTAATTTGCATTTAATGGTTGATAGAGATGGAAGGAATATAGGTACTACTAAGGACAAGGCTTTGACTAATCTTGCAAGCAATGTGCAAAAAACTAGGGAAAAAGATAAAGTGAGTCAAGATGCTCTTCTTGAGGGGAAAGTGACATTTGAGAAAGCAATCAACGCAAAGGAGACATGTGATGGGCACAAAACATAGGGTAAGGTACAAAAACTAGCTACCTTAAAGGCTAAATCTTGCTTTAATAAGTTTGGAGTGTTGGAGGAAGAATTTTCTAAACAAAATGATGAAGAAAACAGTCTGGATATGCCAGAAATTGTAGGGACCAATTTGCAAAAAATTGAAAGTTTGGGGACCAATTTGCAAACAATCGAAAAGTTGTGGACTGCTGTGAAAAATTCAGATTCTGGATCAGTTTCACATGTTTCCAATAGTGTTGAAAATGATTCTGGGCGGAATTTTGACATAGGGACCGGTATACAAATTTTGGAGAGTTTGGGGACTAAAACGTAAAAATTAGAATATTCAGGGACCAACATGCAAATTTTGGGAAAATCAGTTTCTGGGGACCTGCAGACTTCAAAAAATGATGCTGGAAAGAATTTGAGTCTGGTTCGGCCTGATTTGTAAAACTTTGAAGCTTCAGGGACTAACTTGCATGTTTTGGAAAAATTGGGGACTTGTGTGCAAACATCCGAAAATTCAGGTTCTTCTCATTCCCTAAGTCAAATTGGTTCTAATACTATTATTCCATGGGATAGTTCTTCTTTGAAACAAGACCTCATTCAACATTTTAAAAATCATCGAATTAAAGTGGGACCTAGTTTTAAGCATGCAATTGGGGAACTTGTTAAAAATATTGTGGGTGATTCTAATAATTCTTCATCCAATGTTGCTTCTCCACCAAGTGTTAGTACCAATAACAAAGTTGTGGAAAGGGTTAATGATGATATGGATTGCATGGGATTTGGCAATTATGAATTAAATGTGGAAGCAAGTATCCCTTCACAATCTTATAATGATTGTCTTGATGAAGCGCGAGCTCAAATTGAGGCTTATTGACTGGCACACGAAACTTCAGGTCCCCAGGTCCCCGACGTTTGTAGGGGAAACATTGATGAGGTAAATGATTTCCAAATTGGTGTGGGTTTAAATGATCGTGATTATTGGTATTCGGGTTCGGATGAGGAAGACATCATTGAAAGCACACGACCGAGGGATGATTTCTTATTTAAAAGGTTCACTTTTGAAGATATGCACCGAATGAAGTGGGGTCATAGCCCTAAAAGAAATCACCAAAGGCAAGGATCCTTTTTTGCTTGAAAAAGGCCGTTGAGATCATTCTTAGCACCTTGCTTTCCTTTTGTTGTTGCTTTCCACCTACTCGGATGACGACCAGGAGTTGGTCATTGGATACCTCACGTTCGCTGTCTCATTGAGTGTCATCATTTGGAATGTGAGGGGTGTAGCTAGCTCAGCTACTCGTAGGCATCTGAAGAGGTTGGTTCAGCTTCATCAGGTTTATTTTTTTATTATCTTGGAGCCTTTTGTACTTCAGGAGGGATTTGATTACATTCGACGGTTGCTTTGCTTCGATACTGGGACGTAGAATTCATCAAGGAAGATTTGGGATTTTTGGAATTCTACGACTACTGTTACTTCATTGGATGATCATTTCCAATATCAGCACATTAGAGCTGAGGATCACAGACTGTCACGGCCTATTTTCTTGACTTCTATTTATGCCGCTTGCACTGCAGCTGGTAGGAGGGACTTGTGGGCGGGTCTTCACCACATTTCTCTCGTTGTGGATGGTCCGTGGATAGTTGGGGGAGACTTTAACGTCATTGCTTATGATGGTGAGCGTACTGGTCATAACACCAGGGACAGAGGTAGTATAGCTTTCTTAGATATGATGATGGATTGTGGTCTGGAGGATGCTGGTTTCATTAGCAGCAGGTACACTTGGATCTGACTTCATCAGATCATGCGCCACTTTTGCTTCAGTGGGACGATGAGGATGACTTGGGGCCTAGGCCATTTTGACTCCTTAATGTTTGGACCAAACACCATGATTTTTCAGCCTTCGTCTCCTAGAAGTGGTCATTACCCACTCATCTGATGGGTATGGCTGCTCTCTGAGAGAAGTTCTTCAGGCTGAAACAGGGGCTTCACTGGTGGAATCGACATGTTTTCGGGGATGTGTTCCAGAGGGTTAGGGATGCTAAGCGCAGGGTTGATGAGCTGGAGATTGATTATGATTTGGACCCTACACCTGAGCGCCATGACTCTCTACATCAGGCACAGGCTTCTTTGAATTGGACCTTGGCTATTGAGGAGGGTTTTTGGAAGCAGAAGGCCGGTTCACATTGGGTGTGTGAGGGTGATCACAACACTCGATACTTCCATGCGATGGTTCAGGGACGATGGATTAAATCACGTATCATATCTATTACGATCCAGTCTAGGGAGATCCTATCTGCTGCTGAGAATATTCAGGCTTCGGCTATATCTTTTTTCAAAGATATACTGTCTTCTTCACATCCTGTGGATGCTAATCGCCCCAACATTATACCCAAGCTTGTGACTGATGAGGACAACATGGCAGTAAATCGCCCCCCTTCGATTGATGAGATATGGGAGGCGGTTTTCATCATTGATTCTGATGGTGTCGCTGGTCCAGATGGGTCCTTTTCCTTGTTCTTTCAGCAGTGTTGGGGTATTATTCTGGTCCCTAAGAGGGATGGAGCCTGTAGATGGATTGATTTCAGACCTATCAGCTTGTGCACGGTGTTCAATAAGCTCATCACTAAGCTTTTGAACACCATACTCAGTTTGTTGCTACCCCGTATTATCTCTCCTCGGCAGAATGGTTTTATCCCCGGTAGGCTTATTGGGGATAATGTTTTATTGACTCAGGAGCTCCTCTATACTTTGGACGATAAAGTAAGAGGGGGAAATGCTATGATTAAGCTTGATATGGCTAAAGCATATGATCGCATGTATTGGGATTTTTCTCTACTCAGTGCTGGCGAGCTTTGGATTTGACCGGTTGTGGATTGATAGGATCAAGAGATGTGTTTTAGGGTGTATGTTCTCCGTGCTCCTCAATGGGAGACCATGTGGTTTCTTTCCTTCCACACTGGGACTCAGGCAGGGAGATCCTATATCGCCATCTCTTTTCATTATTGCTGCTGATTACTTCTTACGTCTACTCACAGTGCAGTTTGAGAGGTATCCTAGTATGGCCTTTCAAAATGGAGGTGCAATTACTGTATAACATTTATCATTTGCTGATGACGTGATCATCTTTGCCAACGGTCAGAAACAGTCTATCAGGAGGGTTCTGGAATGTTTGGAACATTATGAAGGGGTTTCTGGCCAGTTGGTGAATAGGGATAAGAGTGGACTTATCCTTCCCAGACGGGCTTCTACCGGTCAAATTAGACATCTTGAGCAATTGACGAGTTTCAGACACCAGCAGCAACCATTCACTTATTTGGGGGTCCCTTTGTATAAGGGGGCCAAGCAGTCCTTTCTTTATGATGACCATATTCAGAAAGTCATGAGCAGGATTCTTTTCGCTTGATGTGTACTTCTGTATTTCCTGTCACTGTTTCTTTTCTCATTTGGAGACTATGGCAGGGACTTATCCTTGTTGACAAGGTTATACAGAGGCGGATTGCTAGTCACTTGGCTTCTCGGTGTCAGTGATGCGCACAGATTGAGACCCTTACACATATCTTTACTGGCAGTTCGATTTCAGATCAGGTTTGGAGCCACTTTGGGGATATTTTTTCAGATACCCATGATTCAGGATGAGGATATCATGCAGAGGTTCCAGCAGTGGAGATATTCAGGATGTCATGTCAGGCTGGGTCACATTCGCACCATTATTCCACTATTGATTTTTTTGGTTTCTTTGGACTGAGAGAAATAATGCGAAGCACAAGAGTATTCAGATGGAGTCACAGAGGATTATTTGGAGAGTCTACCGGATGCTCTCATTCTTAAATACAAAAACTTGACAACGCTCCGCAAGTGTACGGGTCACGCAAGTAATAAAGTGGATTTTAAGTCCGAATATCGTTCCCACAGAGATTGTTTTAAATCGTATTTTAGACTACTACCTTAACCGGAACTAGAGAAGCCTAGGATTTGGAAATTTTGAATTAAAATTAAACTAGAAAGAACGAGGAAATTTGATTTAAAGAAAATATGAGAAAAACATGCTAGAATTGAGAATCCGCATTTATTCCATTAATTATGCATTAAATTAAACATCTAACAATAATTCACGAGGTTTTGAAAATCCATATTCCTAATATTGTCAAGACTCCCTTTCGGACAAGAATCAACACCTATTTCTATACACAATCCGACTATATTTCTATGACGAATCTAAATGTATAGAAAAGCATTACAAGTTTTGTGAATACTATAGCAGATAACACAAAGCATAAGGGTATATTTCTATCCCCTATCGGACTTTGTGACAATTGACACAAGTCTAATGAAATCTCAATCTTTCGAGCTAAGAAATCACAACCTAAATTCATACAACTAGTGATCAAGTAATTGCATGATAAAAAAGTATAAATCAATTGCTCAAACCCATGAATTATGAAATTAAATGATAATCAATACATAAAATCCGGAAATAAATGCTTCATCACAATTCTAACATTTAAGAACCTAGCCTAGATACATAATTGAATATAAATCACAAAAGGAATGGATAGATGTCACCCTATTCATGCCCTTGATCTTCGTTCTTCAATTGTGTCTTGGCTTGGAGTGGATCCCTCCGCAATCCGACAGCGTTTTGGCCTCTCTTCAATGAATTGGGAACCCTCAATCTCGTGCCTTAGGTCTGGTATTTATAGATTTCCCCAAAAATTAGGTTAATTGAGGAGAAAACTGCTGAATTCCGCGTAAAAAGCCCAGCTGAGGCCCAGTCGGGACTACCGTGCGACCGCACGGTTCAAAAATGCGCGATCGCATGACTCTGCAGGTAAACTTCAGTCGCTGAATTTTTTGACCATGCGGCCGCACGGTTGTAATTCCGGCTGCAATTTTTATCTTTTAAATTCTGCAACTTGGTCCCTGTCTTTTAATTGCACAGCAAGTCCTCCAACTTCTGATTGTTGCAATTTAACCCCTGAACTTCTGATTTCTTCCAAATTCGATTTTTTTCTTCAAATTAGCTATTTGATTGACTGCATCAATTCTTGATTTGCTCACTTTGACACTTTTTACATCCAATTGCTCAATTTTAGCTTCAATTCCTTTGTTTTCTCGAATTTGGGATTATTTCTGAAATGTAAACAAATAACGCAAAATAAATAGCAAATATTCCAAAACAAACATATAAAATCCTACTTTTAGGATAGAAATAAGTGTATAAAATACACTTATCAACACCCCCAAACTAGAACTATTGTTCGTCCTCGAACAAAAAATAAAAATAAACTATAAAAATAAAAATGCAAATTAAATAAAAAATATATATATTTTTGCTTTTGTCAACTTATTTACCATGCACTTCAACAATCCAAATTGACAATTCACTTTAGAAAAAGAAATATGAACAACATAAAATATTTTCATTCATCCGATGCTCAACTTCATTGTGTGTGTGTGAATAGCCAAAATCAACCGCAAACTTATGCAAAAATAAACTTGACAATGTGTGACTTTTTATGCAAGAGTAAGCCCAAATCCCATGTGATCAACAATGATTTTCTTTTTGATTTTCCTTACCCTCTCATGAATGAGCACAACCTTACTGATTTTCTCTCATATCCCGAGGTCTTTCCTATTGATATGGTTTCTAAACATGTATAAATCGCATTTTTCCACGCAAGGCAGTTAGGACTAGACAAGTATGCACGACAGACCAAGAATAATTAACAAAGTGTTAGGAATTTCAACCAACAAAGCTTATACCATTTTATTCTATTTTTCTTTCATATGGACGACTTTTTCTTTTAATGTCCTTGTCTTTTACCATCTTTGTGCAATACTTTTCATACTTGCTTTCTATATGACCCCTGTAGCGAGCTTTAGGTCGGCAGCTCCCAACTCAGTTGAGCTTAGGGTACCAGGTTCAAAGAACCCCTTAGACTTAATTACCCGAGTCATAAAGGCTTAAACAAAAAAGTTAAAGATGTTTTTGTGTCTTATGTGTAAGTCCACTCTCCGTACTTGCTTTCTAGTTGACCCCTGTAGCGAGCTTTAGGTCGGCAGCTCCCAACTCAGTTGAGTTTAGGGTACCAGATTCAGAGAATCCCTCAGACTTACTTGCTCGAGTCAAAAAGGCATTTGAAGAGCGGAATAAGACCTTCAGCATTTTTCTATTTTTATGCTGGTTTTTATGGTTTATACCCATTGATTGAAACCCCTTACACTAAAGATGCAAAATTAAAACTTCAAGTCTTAAATCCATTAATGCATACTCAATCTAACCTTCCCACCCCCAAACTGTTCTTGAGCAGTTTGGTTCTACATTTCAGGTCGGGATCTAAATTACTTAAGGTTTGAGATTTTTCAATCAATTCTATGTTCAAAGTGCACAAGTTTACCCCACAAGTATCAAGCATCTCCCTACATAAGTTTTTACTTGAAATTGGCTATGTGCTCCAATTTGATTAAAGTCTTACATGGATGAATGTTTAGAAAAAATTTAGTTCGCATGTTGTCCAATTTTCTAACTAAAGCACAAAAGTCAATTCAAATCATGTCATAAGCAATAAATAAGTTAACAAAAATTTTCAAAATTTTCACTTTTTATGATTTTTTCACATTTTTCAATATATTTGAATTTTCTACCCAAAATCGAATGAATGTGTGCATGAAGTATAGCGACCCAGAATTTTTATGCAATAAATAATTATTTTAATATTTAGAAAATTGTGTCGCTACTATTTTACTCATTGTTTTGAAGTTAACGCCGCGACGGATTCGTTTAGCCAAGTCAAGAAATATCGAATTTGTTCGATTTTAAATTAAAATCCGAATTTCTAAAATTATGTTATTTTAATTATTTATTCTCAAATGTATTTTCAGTCCAAAAACATATCTGTTTCAAATACGCTTCTTGATCAAAGTTAGTCCAATATTCATAATCAAAATTTATATTACATAAATTTCCCCACATGTTTTCTTCTTTATCATCAAAGCATCCCCATCATATCTTTACACCAATTTTATCAAAGAATTCCCACCACCACCCGTATGCATCACATTTTACACCAAATCAACCATCATTATGTTTCAAGAATATAATGATGATGTATCCATGTTCTATTTTTTTTATCACACCAAATTCTCCACTACAAATCATTCCTATGCCTAATGCCAATTATAAATTTCCACCTCAGTCAGAAAACCATCACCACCAGCAGCTCCATTACCAGACTCCAATATCAATTCACACAATAGCTACCATCGCAGTTCACTACCCTCAATCATCATCCTTAATAAATCAACCCACCTACAGCTTAAATCATTCATCTATAACACCATCTATATTATCATCATCATAAATCTTCATCACCACCACTGGATTTCCACCACTGCCCAAATCACCCTTTTGACACCATCAGTCCACTGCAGCACTTCAGTCATAACCATAACACCAACATCTAAGCACAATCAGTACGCCACCAAGAAATCATCACTGTCCAATTCAAGAAAAATCACTCAACCTATACAAATCCCAAGCTGGCAACCATCGCTCCATCACTGCCAAACCAGTTCACTGCCATGGCTCGCAGCCACCTCTATTGCCGATCGAACCTCAGTCACTGCCCCAGAATCACCACCAATCTGTATCACCTCTTCCACCAACACCACTGCACGATCAAATCCCTCAATCTGCCATAATCGATACACCAAAACACCCACTGCCTACTGCTCAACATCAAACCCAACTCCAATCGCAATCAAAAATCAAAACCCAAAACCCAGATTAAGCCAAGCCCAAATACTTACTTCAATCGCCGCTCCCTTCGCCGGAATTTCAGACCCAAATCGCGAACTAAGATTTGATTTCTTTTCGATTTCGCCCTTGTTTCTCGTACCCAAGCCCTCAAACCAGAAACCTTACCTTGGCCGCCTCTTGCCGCTACCCTGCGACGGCTATCCGTCGGCCAATCGCCGGTTGTAGCACCGGCAGTGGATGGAAGGAGGAGACGTCGCCCTTATTCGTTTCACTCTCTCCGATCCCTCTCTCTGTCTCTCTTCGATCTGAATGAGAAAAGGATATTTTAAATATTATAAACTTTCGGAAATTTGCAACTTTAGTCCTGAAGTTTTAATTTGTTTCAATTCAGTCCTTTCAGCTTTAAATCTTTTTAATTTCAGCCCTTAAGTTTTAAATGAGTCTTAATCAGCCCTTCATTTTTAAAATCTATTATTTCAGTCCCTGCTGATTTACTTTTAAGCCCAAGTTTTAAAAAGATTTACATTTTAGTCCCTCAACTTTCAAAGTATCTATTTTAGTCCCTGAACTTTCAAAAGTATTCATTTTAGTCCCTCAACTTTCAAAACATCAATTTTAGTCCTCAAATTATAATTTATCATTTTGAACTATATATTCGATATACTAAAGTGACTTATTGGCTAAGACGAAGCGTACGGAGAATTTAAAGAAGTCATTCCCGCTCAACTTTGCACTCGTCGGATTTGAGGTAGACTCGCACTTATTAATTGATTTAAATTATGATTTCATATAAATGTCATGTGACTTGTGAAAGTCAATTTTTAAGAAAAAACAAGTATGTTTTTATGAAAGGTAAATATACCTTATGTTTTTATGAAAAGTAAGTATACCCTATGTTTTTACGATAATGTTTTATATGTTTTGGATCATTGCTACACATAAGAATTCTTGCCACCTAAGTTCGGTAAAATTCTTGTGTCTCCATAAGTTTATGAGGATTTACCACCTAAGTTCGGTAAAATTCCTGTCTTTCCATATGTTTATGAGGATTTACCACCTAAGTTCGGTAAAATTCCTGTCGCATATGTTTATGAGGATTTCGATCCTATCTTATGTTATGATGGAAATGATCCCTATGAATTTCATGAATTATGTTTTGGTATACTTACTGTTATTATGATCTTACTGTGATTTTACTGTTATTATGATTTTACTACATAAGAATTCTTGCCACCTAAGTTCGGTAAAATTCTTATATTTATGAGGATTTCGATCTTATCCTATGTTATTATGATCTTACTGTTATTATGGTTTTACTGCATAAGAATTCTTGCCACCTAAGTTCGGTAAAGTTCTTGTGTCTATTTATGTTTATGAGGATTTCAATCCTATCTTATGTTATGCTTTCAAAAGAAATTATGCTTGGAATAATTAAAATGTTTTTATAAGTATATGGTTTTCAAAGAGCTGTTTTCAAAGAGCTATTTTCAAAGAGCCTATGATTTGTAAAATATGTCCCGTGCTGTAATGCACAATATGAGTTTTATCAAGAGCAGTTTTATAAAGAAGCTCTATCAATGCCCGTTTTATAAAGAGCCGGGATTTGTGTGTTTAATCATCTTATAAATTAAATTAATTTGCGATGAGTCTACTGAGTATTTCCCCCATGAAATACTCACCCTACTTTTTAACAGTTTTGCAGATTTTGGAGACGGTGGCGAGCGATGAGTGATGGTGGCAATAATCGTTAAACGGTTGAAAGTTTGACGTTAATGATTTCCGTATTTTTCCAAACAGTCGAATAATTTAGAGAAGTTCATTTATTTGAGAAATTATGACATTGTCAATTTCTTTACAAAATTAATGGTTTGATTTACTATTTCAAATGGTTTCATAAATGTTTCAATTTTATCGGCCATTACAGTTTATTTAATGTTGCCAAAAATGAATTTCAATTATTTCTTCCGCAAAAATATTATTCGAAAAATTTAGACAGAAAATGACGTAGTGAATCGGGTATACGGAACTCGGGGCGCTACATGAAGCACATGAATGAGATTCTCACCCCAAAACTAGAATCATACATTGTCCTCAATGTATTCAAAACACATAAATAAAATAAACACAGAAATAACAAAGAGGGTTAATGTACTTCCCGGGTTTGGAGAGTTGGTGTTCACATTTTTGAAGCTTTGACTTGAATGTTTTTTGGATGAAATGACCCCTTACTTCCTTTTCCATGTTTGGCGTGAATTGCCCCATGATGACATGTTCCTTGCAAATAAACATTAATGATCATTAGAAATATAATTATTACATAGGAACTAAAGAAAATCAAAACAACACACCCAAACTAGGACTTAGAAAAATTTTGAGATTTTTGAAAAGTGGTCGACCACTGATTTTCAACCCTTGACATCGCCTCGAAAAAGTGAAAATTTCCCGAGACATGTCCCGGGCATATGAAAGTACATAACTTGGTCTATAACATATCAAAAATTCAGTAAGTTTGAAGTTAATTTGGGTCATGAAAAGATGTGACAAAGTAGGTGCAGTGAAGCTGAAAACATGTGCACTGGTGCACTGGTGCCTGCTATGGCCTTGCAATGAGGTGTCATGTAGTGCAATGATGTTCAAGTTGAGTTTCATGCTTTAAATCAGTGTAAACATGGATTGAACGATGCACAAATGATGTTTAACATGTAGTGAGGGTGACCATCCAAAAAGATTTGCCAAAACTCAACAAAACACTCATTGTCGCATTTTATCGAGTACCTAGTATGCATATTAAAGAAATCAATGAAAATCATAGAGTTGGAGACTTGAATTAAGCCAAAATTTTTCACATAATAAACACAATTCAATACACCCATCAACTATCCTAAACCCATCCCCATTTATCTACAATTCACCAATCACATAAAAATATGAAGAACATCAAATTATGCAAGATTTTGTGTAAATGTGTGGAAAAACTCATACCTTTTACTGTTTTGAATGCAATGTAAGGCATGACTTAGGGTTAAAATGATGTGCAAGTAATGGGGACTAATTGGGGACTCAATGTGGGATGATTTTGGGGAGGTAAAACTGGTTTGAAAGTGGTTAAAATGAGAGAATTCAACATATAAATGAATCTGCCGAAACTGTCCAGAATTGAACCGTGCGACCGCACGGTATAAAAGGCAGTGTCCTGAAACTTTTTCATTTTTCGATTTTGGACTCCGTTTTCGACCCCTAAACACATCCAAATGCATGCAACCAACTTCTAAACTATATGTACATGTCCTAAGCTAGATTCTCAAGTGGAAGATTGTAATGAAAAATGACAAAACAAATAATAATGCAATGGAAACTAAAAGTGCAAAAACGTGCAAAATAGAATACTAGAATTATTTAAAGCACATAACAACTCAATGCATGCATTCTAAATATACTAGTGCTCCTAAAATGCACTGTCAAGCAACTAAACACAATTAAGCAATAAAATAGCTCAAAAGCAACAAACAAAATAACTAAAGAAAATGTATGAAAGAGTTGGGTTGCCTCCCAACAAGCGCTTCATTTACAGTCTAGAGCTAGACTTTTTGGCGAACATTTCTCAAGGTGGTTTTAGATTGGATGGTGTAGCCTCATCATCCGCCCTTACCTTGTATTCATACCTCTCCCAGTACGCCAATTCCAACTCGACATCTATCCTGGAGCAATTTTCTAGTTCTGGTTCATGGACATCAAATTGCGTCATTGTGAAAGTCACCTCTTGATTTTCGGCCCGCAGCACTACATCTCCTTTTTCTACATCAATTAATGCTCGTGCAGTGGCTAGGAATGGCCGACCAAGTATCAAAGGCAAATTCTCATCTTCCTCCATATCTAAGATGATAAAGTCCGCTGGGAATATGAATTTGTGAACTTTCACCAATACATCCTCCACAACTCCATATGGGTGACAGATTGATCGATCAGCCAGTTGCAATCTGATATTGCTTTCCTTTGGTTCACCCAGTCCCAATTTCCTGTATAAAGACAGGGGCATCAGATTTATACTTGCACCTAGGTCACATAAGACCTTGTTGAATTTTAAATCACCTATAATGCAAGGTATTGAAAAGCTCCTTGGGTCTTTGAGCTTAGGTGGCAGCTTGTTTTGCAGGATTGTGCTGCATTCTTCATTCAAAGTGACATCCTCAAGTTCTTCAAGCTTTTTCTTGCTAGACATCATCTTTTTTAGCAGCTTGGCGTAACTTGGGATCTGTGTGATGGCTTCCAAGAAAGGAATATTTATGTGCAGTTTTCTCAGCATATTCACAAACTTATTAAACTGCTTATCCTCTCTTGTTTTCTTCAGCCTTTGTGGAAATGGAATAGGAGACTCGTGAGGCTTAATTTTTTATTTCACCTCATGGTCATCTTCCTTTTTAGCCATCTTCTCAACATTATCCACAACTTTTTCAGGAACTCCAACTGGATTTTTAGCATGAATCTCAGGAAGTTGCACACCACTACGCGTAGTGATAGCATTTATCTCATGTTGCACTACATTTATAGCCATTAGTTGTTCTTTTGGGTTTACCTCAGTATTTGCAGGTAATGTACCCGGAGCTCTAGCTGTGATCAATTGTGCTATCTGTCCCACTTGAGTCTCCAGATTTTTGATTGAAGCCTGTTGATTCTGAATTGTGGTTTCAGTTTTTCTCATAAACTGATCTGTTCTAGACATGAACTGTTCTGTCCTTTCCACAAACTTCCCAAGCATTTCTTCCAATGCAGGATTTCTCTCTTCAGTGTTGAAATTAGGCACAATGTGTCCATTAGAGTGATCTTTCCAAGAAAAGTTAGGATGATTGCGCCATCCTGGATTGTAGGTATTTGAGTATGGATTATTTTGGCGTTGAACTCCTTGTAAATAGTCAACTTGCTCCAATGGACAAGCCAGAATAGGGCAATCTATAGTGGCGTGGTTTACACCACACTCTTCACAAGTCATTTTGGCACTTTTTGATGAATGACTCACCAGTGCTATGCCCTCCACTTTCACAGCCAAAGAGTCTATTTTTGCTGATATGGCAGTGTAAGTGATGCAAACCACGTAGCAATTGTAGCTACGCAACCCACAAATTATTGGAATCGACCCAAGAACGCCAATAAATCACGATTTAGAGATTGATTCAAATTAATTGAATCAAGCAACCAACACAATCAATTGATATGTTGACCTCTTGACCACAATGAAGATAAATCTCACCCAAGATTTGAACAAACAAGAATTAACTCGCAAGTTCGGATTTTATTCAATAAAGAATAAGAATGTGAAAGCAATTTGCCTCTCAATTAATATATCAAAGTTGTGTTTGAATAATGAAAATTACATCCCTATATATAGGGTCAAAACTAGGTTAAAGAGTTCTAATTAAATAAGGAAACAACTACCTAAAATTAAGGAAATAAAAATAACCTAAAATCACGCGTATGTAATGTTACGGCCGTGACTAAATCCTTACGGCCGTAACCTTGTTTCTGTTGCATATTTACGGCCGTGATATATTTTATTACGGCCGTAAGCCAAAAAAATTCAAATTCTGATTTTGTGCAGTGACTCCTTTACGGCCGTGACCCTTAAATCTTACGGCCGTGAGCCGTAATTTCTTCAAAATCAATTTTAAACAGAAGGTTGATTACGGCCGTGAGAATTATCAATTACGGCCGTAATTCTTGAATGTTGGCAATCTTCTTCGACGGCTTGGATGAGGTTGATCCACTCGTCGTTTTGGCTCGGCCCCAACATGAAACTTGCTTCTTTTGATGACACGAACATTGTTTTGGCCATTGTTTCTTGAACTAACTTGTCCATTGCTTCCTTGGCCCTCTTTGCTTGCAATCGAGTCATCGGTCCTCCTTTGATCTTCAACGGATCTTTGTGCGGGCTTGTATCCGTGGCCTGGATCACATCATCCCCTCCCTCTTCGAAAGGATTCGACCTCGAATCTGTACCTGCACCAAACGGAGATAGATCAGAAACATTAAATGAAGCCGAAACATTATACTCACCAGGAAGATCGAGTTTATAGGCATTATTGTTGATCCTTTCGATCACTTGGAATGGACCATCTCCTCGCGGTTGTAACTTTGACTTGCGCTGTTCTGGAAACCGCTCCTTTCTCAAATGTAACCAAACCCAATCACCGGGTTCAAAAATGATGCCCTTTCTTCCTTTGTTAGCCTGCGAAGCATAATGTTCATTTTTCTTTTCAATCGCCAACCTCACCTTGTCGTGGAGTGCTTTAACCATCTCAGCCTTTTTCTTGCCATCTAAACTACTTCGTTCATTCACAGGTAAAGGAATTAAATCCAATGGTGTTAGCGGATTAAAACCATAAACAATTTCAAATGGTGAACACGAAGTAGTAGAATGTATAGCCCTATTATAGGCAAATTCAATAAATGGTAAACACTCTTCCCAATTTTTCAAATTTTTATTGATTATGGTGCGCAATAATTGAATCATTGTCCTATTTACTACCTCGGTCTGTCCATCGGTCTGTGGGTGACAAGTTGTAGAAAAAAGCAATTTTGTTCCTAATTTATTCCACAAGACTCTCCAAAAATGACTAAGGAATTTAACATCCCTATCCGAGACAATACTTTTAGGCACTCCATGTAAGCGCACGACTTCCCTAAAGAAAATTTCAGCTATGTTTGTAGCATCGTCAGTTTTGTGGCATGGTATGAAATGTGCCATTTTACTAAAGCGATCTACTACCACAAAAATCGAATCTCGACCCTTCTTAGTCCTAGGCAATCCCAAAACAAAATCCATAGAGATATCGACCCAAGGTTCACTAGGGACGGGTAAAGGCATATATAATCCATGGGGTTTAATCCTAGATTTAGCCTTTTTACAAGTAATGCATCTATTACAAACCCGAACCACATCAATTTTCATTTTAGGCCAATAGAAATGTTCACTTAGGATTTCAATGATCTTTTTAACCCCAAAATGACCCATTAAACCTCCACTATGGGCCTCTCTCACAAGTAACTCCCTCATTGAACACCTAGGGACACACAATTTATTTTCTCGAAATAAATAATCATCATGTTTAAAGAACCTATCCACAGCCCCTTTACCACAAGACTCATAAATATTAGAAAAGTCCAGGTCATTAGCATACATGTCCTTAATGTATTCAAATCCAAGCAATTTCGAATGCAAAGAATTTAAAAGAACATACCTTCGAGACAATGCGTCAGCCACCACATTTTCCTTACCTTGTTTGTACCGGATGACATAGGGAAATGTTTCGATGAACTCTACCCACCTTGCATGTCTCTTACTCAGTTTAGCTTGACCCCTCAAATGCTTCAAGGACTCATGATCGGTGTGTATCACGAACTCCCGTGGCCACAAGTAATGTTGCCATGTTTCCAAAGCGCGCACAAGTGAGTATAACTCCTTGTCATATGTGGGATAATTAAGTGCAGCCCCTTTTAGTTTTTCACTAAAATAGGCGATTGGCCTTTGATCCTGCATTAAAACAGCTCCAATGCCTAGCCCTGAGGCATCACATTCAATCTCAAAAGCCTTGTCAAAGTTAGGAAGTGATAAAACCGGTGCTTTACACAACATATTTTTGATTGTTTCAAATGCATGCTCCTGTTCTACTCCCCATTTAAATCCTACACTTTTTTTGACAATTTCTGTGAGTGGTGTGGCAATCGTGCTAAAATTTTTAACAAAGCGCCTATAAAAACTAGCCAAGCCATGAAAACTCCTAACCTCAGTTATGCTTTTAGGTGTTGGCCACTCTTTAATAGCTTTGATTTTCTCTTCATCTACTTCTATCCCTCTAGCACTAACCACATAACCAAGAAATACAACTTTTTCCATGCAAAAATCACACTTTTTAAAGTTAGCAAAAAGTTGCTCTTGTCTTAAAACCACAAGCACACACCTAACATGCTCCACATGCTCATTCAAAGTTTTACTATATATCAAGATATCATCGAAGTAAACTACAACGAATTTACCTATAAATGCACGTAAAACATGATTCATTAAACGCATAAATGTGCTAGGTGCATTAGTAAGTCCAAAAGGCATTACTAACCATTCATACAAGCCATACTTAGTTTTAAAAGCAGTTTTCCACTCATCTCCTTCTTTCATTCGAATTTGATGATAACCACTCTTAAGGTCAATTTTACTAAATATGCTAGAGCCATGCAATTCATCCAACATATCATCTAACCTAGGAATAGGATGACGATACTTTACCGTTATGTTGTTGATGGCCCTACAATCAACACACATCCTCCACGTTCCGTCCTTCTTCGGCACAAGTAACACGGGTACGGCACATGGGCTCATGCTCTCCCTTATGTACCCCTTACTCATTAATTCCTCAACTTGCTTTTGAAGCTCCTTCGTCTCCTCGGGATTGCTCCTATAAGCTGGACGGTTTGGAATGACTGCTCCAGGTATAAAATCAATTTGATGCTCAATACCACGAATGGGTGGCAGCCCACTAGGTATATCCTCCGGAAATACATCGTCAAATTCCTGCAATAAAGAAATAGCCAAACTAGGGAGGGATTTGTTAGTTTCATCAAAGGCAAGGAATGAATCCTTGTACAATAAAAGGACCATTGGTCGTTTTTCCATAAATGCTTTTTTGATTTCACTCCTTTTTGCGTAGAAACTCATTTTTCTTTCTTTTCTGGCACTCTTCGCTCCCTCTCCTTTTTCTGAGGTATGTACCCCAACACTCTTTTTTTCTCTCGCCTCTCCTTTTTCTGGAGTCGTGGCTCCAACTCTCTTTTCCTCTCCTTTTTCTGAGGTCGTGGCCTCAACTCTCTTTCTCTCATTTTCCTTTACTCTTTTTTCTTCATCATTTTTCAGTTTTATTTGATCTTCATACACTTGTGACGGTGTCAATGGTGCAAGTGTAATGGTTTTTCCCCCTTTGGTAAAGCTATACCTATTTTTATACCCATCATGCGTGACCTTCCTATCATACTGCCAAGGTCTACCCAACAAAATGTGCCCGGCATGCATAGGTACCACATCACACATAACTTCATCCACATAGCTACCAATAGAAAAATTCACCAACACCCTCCTATTCACCTTAATTTCTCCACTATCATTTAACCATTGAAGCCTATAAGGTTTAGGATGTTTTAACAAAGGTAATCCTAATTTTTCAACAAGTATAGTACTAGCGACGTTAGTGCAACTACCGCCATCAATAATCATACTACATACCTTGTTATTAATGCGACATCGAGTATGAAATATGTTCTCCCGTTGTTGTTCCAAATCATCCGTGTGGATTTGGGCACTAAGAGCTCGCCTTGCCACTAATAACTCGCCATGCTCCCCGGATAACACATCTTCATCCTCACATATTTCCTCCAATGCTGGCATATCGCTGCAATCCTCTTCCTCACTATCACTCTCCATAGTTCCATCCTTTCGCAAAAGTACCACTCGCCTATTAGGACATTGAGACGCCACATGTCCTCTCCCCAAACATTTGAAGCATTGAATGTCTCTACTCCTAGATGGTTGAGGTTCCCCTTTAGGTACAAATTTATTAGCTTGTTCCTCCTTCCCTTTTGGTGCCTCAAACTTCCCTTTTGATGCTTCAAACTTTCCTTTAGAAACAGTCCCTTCTCCTTTACCATCCCACTTCGGCTTCCAAGAAGAATTAGTACCCGATTGATACCTTGCTGTCCCCTTCTTCTTCAATTGCTTCTCAACCTTTATAGCCATGTGCAACATATCCTCCATCTCCAAGTAATGTTGTAGTTCAACCACATTAGCTATATCCTTATTCATCCCATTCAAAAACCGAGCCATCGTAGCCTCCCTATCCTCTTCTACATTAGCTCTAATCATCAACAACTCCATCTCCTTGTGATAATCCTCCACACTCTTTGATCCTTGGTATAGACTTTGTAATTTCTGATGAAGCTCCCGATGGTAATGACTAGGAACGAACCTCTTTCTCATGATAGCCTTTAATTCATCCCAAGTACTAACGGGTCTCTCGCGATTCCTTCTCCTAGAAGTCACCAATTGATCCCACCAAGTAATAGCGTAATCGGAGAATTCAAGTACAGCTACTTTAACCTTTTTCTCTTCCGAATAAGTGTAGCAATTAAAAATTAATTCCATCTTCTTCTCCCATTCTAAGTATGCTTCCGGATCACTCCTTCCTTTGAATGACGGAATTGTCATCTTGATGTTGTTCATACTACCATCCATTCTATCGCCACCAAGATCTCTATCCCTTCTTCCATGCCTAACTACTCTATCCACAATTGCCCCATCGTCAAAGTCACTACCTTCTTCATTCTCATCGACCCCCTCTACTCTACGACCTTGCCCACCTTGCCTACGGACATTAGGCACTTCCCGAGGTTGTTCAAGCCTTTCTAACCTACCTAACACATCCCCAAACAACCGCTCAAAACGTTGTACCATCTCTTCCGTCATGTTGGCTCGATCGTTGTTTTTTGCAGTAGAAGATTGTTCAGACATCCTAACACTAATGATTATATGCCTCACGTGTATTTCGCTCGTGTATCACTCGAATTAGGCTTTTACCCTCTATTGATCTCACCTCTCTGCCTTTTTCCACTCAATAGCTTTCACCCCGATTGCTTCAAAGAACAAATCCGAACTCAAACAAGTTTAAACTCGATTGCTTCAAATCGAATATAAGTGAGAAGTAATGAATTTGTTGGAAAACTCAAAGAAGACCTTTAGAGAATTAAATTTGACTTTATATAGAACTTGACACTTTTTATGGGAACTAGGATTGTTTCAAGAAAATAATTCTTGAAATCAAATATCAAATATTTTAATTGAACTGAGAATTTTCGTTTTTTTTTTTTTTTTTTTTTTTTTTTTTTTTTTTTTTTTTTTTTTTTTTTTAAAATTCAACTACGAGAAAGACGCAACAAATGAAATTTAATTTGGATAACAAACGAAGGAAATAACGACTATTGAATTTTTTGTGACACTTTTCTGGATTAAAGACTCAAAGCTGGAAGAACACGAAGAACAAGAATAAGAAACTCAAGAAAACAAAAACAAGATATAACCTTGATTTTTGGAGCCTAAGCTCTGATACCAGATGATGCAAACCACGTAGCAATTGTAGCTACGCAACCCACAAATTATTGGAATCGACCCAAGAACGCCAATAAATCACGATTTAGAGATTGATTCAAATTAATTGAATCAAGCAACCAACACAATCAATTGATATGTTGACCTCTTGACCACAATGAAGATAAATCTCACCCAAGATTTGAACAAACAAGAATTAACTCGCAAGTTCGGATTTTATTCAATAAAGAATAAGAATGTGAAAGCAATTTGCCTCTCAATTAATATATCAAAGTTGTGTTTGAATAATGAAAATTACATCCCTATATATAGGGTCAAAACTAGGTTAAAGAGTTCTAATTAAATAAGGAAACAACTACCTAAAATTAAGGAAATAAAAATAACCTAAAATCACGCGTATGTAATGTTACGGCCGTGACTAAATCCTTACGGCCGTAACCTTGTTTCTGTTGCATATTTACGGCCGTGATATATTTTATTACGGCCGTAAGCCAAAAAAATTCAAATTCTGATTTTGTGCAGTGACTCCTTTACGGCCGTGACCCTTAAATCTTACGGCCGTGAGCCGTAATTTCTTCAAAATCAATTTTAAACAGAAGGTTGATTACGGCCGTGAGAATTATCAATTACGGCCGTAATTCTTGAATGTTGGCAATCTTCTTCGACGGCTTGGATGAGGTTGATCCACTCGTCGTTTTGGCTCGGCCCCAACATGAAACTTGCTTCTTTTGATGACACGAACATTGTTTTGGCCATTGTTTCTTGAACTAACTTGTCCATTGCTTCCTTGGCCCTCTTCGCTTGCAATCGAGTCATCGGTCCTCCTTTGATCTTCAACGGATCTTTGTGCGGGCTTGTATCCGTGGCCTGGATCACATCAGTAAGCATCCACTTCATAGACTCCTGATTCCTTCTTTGGAACAACCCTGTCTGATCTCCACATGGCATTTGTATTTGCTATCCTCTCGAAGAGCTCCAATTCCTGCCCGATGCTCTTTGTGCTTAACGCACCATTTGATGAGGAATCAACCATGTTTTTAAAATGTGGAAGTAGTCCTTCATAGAAGCACTTCACTTGATCACCTCGTTTGATCCCATGGTTTGGACACTTCCTCAGCATGCCTTTAAATCTGTTCCATGCATCATCAAAGGATTCAGCATCTTGTTGCTGAAACATGGTGATGTCATATCTCAGTTTGGAAACCTTAGTTGGAGGCATGAATTTGGTGCAAAACTTTTGGACCAAGTCGTTCCAAGTGGTTATACTCGCAGCTGGGCAAGAACCCAACCACTCAACAGCCCTATCTCTTAGAGTGTAAGGGAATAATCTGAGTCTAATAGCATAATCAGATACGCCCTGATATTGAAAGTGTTGGCACATGTCTAAAAATTTAGAAACATGTGTGTGCGGGTTTTCATCAGGTCTCCCATAAAATTGATGTCCGTTTTGGAACATGCTGATGACATTGGTTTTCAATTGGAAGTTTGCCTGTTCAAATGGTGGATAGACTATGTTGGATTGACTTTGAACCACCTGAGGTGTCATGAAGTCACCCACCAACATGTCATCTTCATTTATTGGATCAGCGTCGGGTAATCTCAAATTGTTGTTTTCCATTTGATTTTCTTTTTGGTTTTTAGATTTATCTAATTCCCCAAGTTCTCTTAACCTACAGTGTAATGTACGTTCTATTTCCGGGTCAGCTTCGAAGAGATTCCCTTTTTTCGAATGTAGCATACACAGCTAAAAGAAAGGAAACCAGTAGCTAACTAAAACAAAGAAATTAAAATCCTAAAAATTAAAAAAAAATAAAAGTAAAAGTAAAAATAAAATTAAAACAAGTAAAAAGTCCGAATTAGTGAAAGTAATCTAAAAATAAATTTAAATAACAATCCCCGGCAACGGCGCCAAAAACTTGACAACGCTTCGCAAGTGTATGGGTCACGCAAGTAATAAAGTGGATTTTAAGTCCGAATATCGTTCCCACAAAGATTGTTTTAAATCGTATTTTAGACTACTACCTTAACCGGAACTAGAGAAGCCTAGGATTTGGAAATTTTGAATTAAAATTAAACTAGAAAGAACGAGGAAATTTGATTTAGAGAAAATATGAGAAAAACATGCTAGAATTGAGAATCCGCATTTATTCCATTAATTATGCATTAAATTAAACATCTAACAATAATTCACGAGGTTTTGAAAATCCATATTCCTAATATTGTCAAGACTCCCTTCGGACAAGAATCAACACCTATTTCTATACACAATCCGACTATATTTCTATGACGAATCTAAATGTATAGAAAAGCATTACAAGTTTTGTGAATACTATAGCAGATAACACAAAGCATAAGGGTATATTTCTATCCCCTATCGGACTTTTTGACAATTGACACAAGTCTAATGAAATCTCAATCTTTCGAGCTTAAGAAATCACAACCTAAATTCATACAACTAGTGATCAAGTAATTGCATGATAAAAAAGTATAAATCAATTGCTCAAACCCATGAATTATGAAATTAAATGATAATCAATACATAAAATCCGAAAATAAATGCTTCATCACAATTCTAACATTTAAGAACCTATCCTAGATACATAATTGAATATAAATCACAAAAGGAATGGATAGATGTCATCCTATTCATGCCCTTGATCTTCGTTCTTCAATCTTGTCTTGTCTTGGCTTGGAGTGGATCCCTCCGCAATCCGACAGTGTTTTGGCCTCTCTTCAATGAATTGGGAACCCTCAATCTCGTGCCTTAGGTCTGGTATTTATAGATTTCCCCGAAAATTAGGTTAATTGAGGAGAAAACTGCTGAATTCCGCATAAAAAGCCCAGCTGAGGCCCAGTCGGGACTACCGTGCGACCGCACGGTTCAAAAATGCGCGATCGCATGACTCTGCAGGTAAACTTCAGTTGCTGAATTTTTTGACCGTGCGGCCGCACGGTTGTAATTCCGGCTGCAATTTTTATCTTTTAAATTCTGCAACTTGGTCCCTGTCTTTTAATTGCACAGCAAGTCCTCCAACTTCTGATTGTTGCAATTTAACCCCTGAACTTCTGATTTCTTCCAAATTCGATTATTTTCTTCAAATTAGCTATTTGATTGACTGCATCAATTCTTGATTTGCTCACTTTGACACTTTTTACATCCAATTGCTCAATTTTAGCTTCAATTCCTTGGTTTTCTCAAATTTGGGATTATTTCTGAAATGTAAACAAATAACGCAAAATAAATAGCAAATATTCCAAAACAAACATATAAAATCCTACTTTTAGGATAGAAACATTGGCGTGGGGATATGACTATTGCACCTCTTTTTGGTATTTCTTTTGCCCCCCACACCCCCTCACCTCCTATCTTGGTCCTTTGGCGCACTCCATCAGTGGGAGCCTACAAGCTCAACACTGATGGTTGCTTCAAGGATGGCTTTTCTAGTGAAGGGGGTATCATCAGGGGCCAAGATGGACAGTGTGTCAAGACATTCTCAGCTTTCTATGGAGACTGTCTTATATTAGAGGCAGAGCTGCGCGTTATCCTTGGTGGGATTATTCTTGCTCGCAGACTGGGTATCACGTATATTTGGATTGAGACTGACTCTACAGTGGCCATTAAATGTATCACTAGGACGGGTGGACCTTGGCAGATTGAGGAGATTCTTAGACAGATCAAGGATATTCTTCATCTGGATAGGGAGACTATCTCTCACATTTATCGTGAGGGTAATCAGGTTGCAGACTCACTTGCTTCTGAGGGATGGGATTTGAGAGCTTACAGAGAGTACGGACCGCATGATCTATCGCGTGGCATTAGGGTACTTCTACAGATTGACAAACACGGGCTTCCCAGTTTTAGAAGATTCTAGTCTTGTTTTTATCTTTTATTTTTTCTTGTTCGAGGCATGTTTTCCCCCTTTTATTTCTTAAATTTCATCTTCATTAGTTGCTACATTTCCTTTCTCTTGGAGGTCAGGTCTATGCCCTCCTCCTTACATGTACTATTTCATTTTAATATTAGCTCCTAGCCTGCACAAGGATAAACTATGAACGGCTCTACCAAAAAAAAAAAACCTAAACCCTTAAACCCTATAACCCCAAACCCCAAACCCCAAATCCTATCATCAAGGCTCGTAAAATCTTGAGTTTCTGAAATAATTTGACAGTATTCAGCTTTAATAATTAACACATGTCACCCTGTTTTTCAAAAATAACTTTAAATCACAGTTGTAAACATATAAGTACTTCCACAGATGATTCAGTATCGATGAATTTAGTTTACAAAAACACATCCAGCACACTCGTATAAAACAACACGTGGTGGAATTCAAAACTGTATTTACATAACATATGAAATAAATACAACCCATAAGATCTACAAAGTTTTCAAAAGACAAAAGTGTTCAAAAATTAACATCATGTGATCATGTCCATCTTTTTCTTTTTCTAAACTTAATGTCACATGCTAGGCGTACCAGGAGTTGCTCAACTTCAGCTGTCACTTGAAAAAGAAAATTATTTGGGAAAAACAGGTGAGCTAATAAACTCAGTGAGTGAAAAATCTAATAACAAACTATATTTCCCAAAATTTGTTTGCTTAAGAAATCAAGAAATCGTCATTTATCATGTTTTTTTTTAAAATTTACTTTTACAAATAAAGCAAGAAGACATCATCATGTAATAATAATACAAAATTCACCTAAGTTCTCATATCATAATCTCATTGATCATATTGCATCTTATCAAACCACATGCGTGCAATGTGTCGGCTTAAGCCACTGGTACCCTGTAGCCCCTTCGCCAAGGCGGCATAAATAAATAGCTTGAGCCATAGGCTGCTTCGCCAAGGCAGCATACTTAAACAGCTTGAGTCATATGCCCCTTCTCCCGTAGGAGGCATATACTTATCAACATCGAGTACCACTTAGCAAAATTTTGCACTAAAATCATAAATAACAATTCACACTTCACATCATTTTTCATAACTTTCACATTATTTCAAAATCATGAAATATCATTCAAAACATATAAAACTTTTCAAAGATAAGCCATAACTTTTATGAAAACCATAGAAAACATCATAAATAATTTCGTTTCTAAAAAGAGAAGAAGATTTCCACTCACAATTTTGGATCAATATTCTAGCTTGGTTGATATGTTTTTCCAATCTCCTCAATCTCACCTATAATACACAATGTAAACCAACTTACATTTCAATCTTTCCAAGAATTCTCTACCGTTTTCCTTACCTTATACATTTTATGCATTTCTAATTCCACAAGTAATCATGTTTTCCCTTAAATTGGTAATCATCATAAATCCTCTAATTCATGTAATTGGTGATGGTTCTATAAATTTTAGACCAAAACATTTCTTTTTTTAAAAAAAATCAGCATACATGCACCCTTTTTCAACATCTTAATATTCAAGCCAATTTCATCAAGAATTCCATTTCTTCCTTCACATATATCATTTTCCTCATTCATATACCAATTTCATGATATCCAAAATCATAAGAAATAAGTTCATAATTCACCTTCATGCTTCTTAACTCAATATGGAAACTAACATAATTTCATCATATTTGCTAAATTCTAATTTCTAGGGAATTTTCTATACCAAAGGAAACATATGGGGTTGCTTTTCATTTCTTTTCTTTTTTTCCATCCATATACAAGTTGGTCATCAACCTTAGGTTCCCGTTCAATCTAATCCCCAAAACTTCTACGCGATTCTATGCAATACTGGGAAAAACGAAAAATCCGAAACTTTCATAATTCAATCTTTAATTAAATTTTTTATGGTCCTTACTTTCACCAATTCCATTCTTATATACTATAATAATAAAAAAATTCAACAACATATAATCAAATACAAAAGAAAATAGTTCTAAAACTTAGTAACATTTAAAAATACGTGAATCGAGGTATTACAAATCTAGCCCCAGAAGAGAGGCATTTCTTTTCCCATCCTAAAATTTTCTAGCTTGATTTGTTGAAGAGGATCACCATTTTTATTACCAACAAATAGGGGCATATCAAGGTATGTCATAGGAAGCTGGATTCTGATTCTTTTGCCAGCCCAATTAGGGACAGCAAAACCGCCTTTAGCCTTGTTAACTTTCTATCAAAAGAATTTCTCATACATTTCAAGCAGGTTGTTCATAGTCATAATAGCCCTAATGTCTCTATTTGAGAAAATAACAATATCATCTGCAAATGCCAAATGAATGATTGGCACCTCACCACCATAGTTGAAGAGCCAAGATCTTTTCTTTACAAAAGCCTTATTAAGGTTCCTGAAGAATACTTCAGTTGCAATAATGAATAAGGATGGAGATAGAGGGTCTCTTTGCCTAAAATAAGCCCATATTTTTTGAGGATTGTTATTTCTAGGAATCAAGTTAATAGTTCAAAACTTTATTGCATGCTTCTATCCGAAATTAAAGCATTAAAACTTACTTGAACTTGAAGAAATCCAAAATCTTCATGGTTGAATCACTTGCACTTTATCTAATCCAATAATCTGAATTTAAATCACTCCAAATGGTCTAGAACCCGATCACAATGGAAGGGGATCATTGTCCACAACCTAAATGCCTATTTTTGGGAGTTTTCATACCAAATGTGTGGTTTTAGGGTCTTTCCAATTTATGTGTATTTTATGATAAGAATTTTACCCTTTTATTTCTATCATCCCCCTTCATCATGTTCCAAGAACACTATTTGAAGGTTATGGGAGTTATGGAGGTTATTGGGAGTTACATGTTTGAATTCAAATTCAAATACTCCCTCCAATCACCTTGACATTTGTGGGTCAGGTCAGCCCACATGGACGACCCATGAACCATATTCCAACATCTCTCACTCATACATGATGGGTTTGAACTGAACCATCGAGAACAACTAATGTTTTATATTAGGTCTATCTCCAGATCTAACTCACAAATTCATATAGGCAAATAAGTCATGGGACCAGCGAGTATACAAAGAGCTCATGAAACTATAAACCTACTAAAATAATAACACCATGCAGATTTTAGTTCAGGTATTCCTCGATACCTAACTTGAGTTCTCCTTATATTTATTCCTCTAGGAAATCTCAAAACGAGAACTCAATTTGGCTTCTAAACAGGTACAATGGATACCCAAATCCATTACGATTACTTATTGTAATCTCATCTTAATATTCTTCAAGGAGACCGGATCATGTGCTCAACACAATCATTGTGTCTCATCCCAGCACAACCAAAATGTCTGAGGCGATTGTTCGTATGAGTGAACCAATCTCAGACTGTTTGACATACTTTATATGTGCATGTAGAACATCGTTCAATAGTCACAATGATATATTAAATATGAACTCAAAATCATTCATCTATGGGCATGCAAAACTCAATCAAGAGTTTGTTGATACACAATAGCATCATATTCTACACAATTCTAGAGATTCATCATTACCAGCAAGTATATCTCTAAATATTTTCGAAGTACTATGATTACATATCATCATGCGTAGATATATCGCAAAGATACTTTCTTTGCTAATGTCTCTCATAGTCACAGAAATACAGTTGAGTATTTGATTATGTTACGACCATGACTAATTGGACATAACACGTCATCTATATGGGCCCACCAGGGGAGCCACAAAACATCCAGTCACCTAATCATGACCTATAGGCCAAAACTGCGGATACCAAATTTGTTGGATTCTTATATGCCGAGGTGACCCTATGCCGAGGTGATGCTATGCTGAGGTAATCTAAGCCGGGGTGATGCTGTGCCGAGGTACCCTTATACCAAGGTACTCCTAAGCCGAGGGGAGTACCTTAAAAAGGTGACAAGACAGCTTGATGTGACAACATCTTTAAAGTGATTTGATGGTTGCTTTAACCCTATGACATGTAGTAATGATTATAACCAAAGAAATTATAGCGACCCAGAATTTTTATGCAATAAATAATTATTTTAATATTTAGAAAATTGTGTCGCTACTATTTCATTTATTATTTTGAAGTTAACGCAGCGACGAATTCGTCTAGCCAAGTCAAGAAATATCGAATTTGTTCGATTTTAAATTAAAATCCGAATTTCTAAAATTATGTTATTTTAATTATTTATTCAAAGTATTATTTCAAAATCATATTTTCAGTCCGAAAATATATCTGTTTTAAATACGCTTCCTAATCGAAGTTAGTCAATTTTCTAAGCCATAGCCACCACCCACAAATTCCTTTTCAGCTCCATTATTATCAGCATCAATCCATAGCCACGAACCTTCATTATATTAAACCATAATTGTACAAGCAAAGCATCTTCATCATTATCATCATCTACCCCATCTTCATTTCAATACTCATGGCACAACTCACACTTCCATGTACTTAGATTCCACAATACAATATATATAAGCATACATCTTCATCACCATTCAGAAATCAAATTCAACCCACTATATCACCATTATCATCTCCATCTTAGCAACTACTGCACAAACCATTTACACTGCAATCAGTATCATCACTGTCAAGTTACCACCTCCAACTCATAGTCCGAACCATCATAATGCAATCCAGCCACCACTGTCTGCACTCATCGACTGCAACTTCATCACCACCACCGGATTTCCACCACTGCCCAAATCACCCTTTTTACACCATCAGTCCACTGCAGCACTTCAATCATAACCAAAACACCCAACTGCCATCAACCAATCGAGTCTCTGACCAACTCCAATTCAGTGCCAAAGCCCCAAATCAAAATAAAACCCAAAACAAAAACCAAGAATCAATTTACCCATAGCACTTACCTCGAACTCCAATCAGTTTTGACCGGAGTTCCACCGGAAATCGCATCTCCAAACTCAGCCTCCAGTGTCTAGGTTTCACATCAAATTCGCTCCAAATCGATAACCAATTACTGAACCAGAACAATACCTCTACCGCCGACTGATTGACCGGTTTTTCGCCGGAAAGTCGCGAATTCAAAACCTAGGTTACACTTCGATTTCGCGCCTAACCTCGCACCTGAAACCAAATCAAAACTTCCACCCTTTTCCCGTCGCTCGCCACACCTTACACCTACGATTCGCCGGCGTTCCACCGGCTGTAAACCGGAATATTCCTCCCTCCCTTCTCTGCGTTCTGAAACGAATGTGAGTAGAGAGAGAGACGGAGTGCGTTTTTGACAGAGAGAGAGAACGGATCTGAGGATATATTTTTAAGTTTTTCAGAAATTTGCACTTTGGTCCCTATGTTTTCTGAATGATTTAAATCAGTCCCTACAGCTTTGAATAGTTTATTTCAGCCCTTTTAAAGTTTTAAAGTTATTTCAAATCAGCCCCTCAAGTTTTAAAAAGGTTTTATTCAGTCCTTTTAGCTTCAAACTTATCATTTCAGTCCCTGCTGATTTACTTTTAAGCTCAAGTTTCAAAAGTATCAATTTTAGTCCCTCAACTTTTCAAAGATATTCATTTTAGTCCTTCAACTTTCAAAACATCAATTTTAGTCCTCAAATTATAATTTATCATTTTGAACTATATATTCGATAGACTAAAGTGACTTATTGGCTAAGACGAAGCGTACGGAGAATTTAAAGAAATTGAAGTCATTCCCGCTCAACTTTGCACTCGTCGGATTTGAGGTAGACTCGCACTTATTAATTGATTTAAATTATGATTTCATATAAATGTCATGTGACTTGTGAAAGTCAATTTTCAAGAAAATTAAGTATGTTTTATGAAAGGTAAATATACCTTATGTTTTTATGAAAAGTAAGTATACCCTATGTTTTTACGATAATGTTTTATATGTTTTGGATCATTGCTATGCACATAAGAATTCTTACCACCTAAGTTCGGTAAAATTCTTGTGTCTCCATAAGTTTATGAGGATTTACCACCTAAGTTCGGTAAAATTCCTGTCTTTCCATATGTTTATGAGGATTTACCACCTAAGTTCGGTAAAATTCCTGTCGCATATGTTTATGAGGATTTCGATCCTATCTTATGTTATGATGGAAATGATCCCTATGAATTTCATGAATTATGTTTTGGTATACTTACTGTTATTATGATCTTACTGTTATTATGAACTTACTGTTATTATGATTTTACTGCATAAGAATTCTTGCCACCTAAGTTCGGTAAAGTTCTTGTGTCTCCTATGTTTATGAGGATTTCAATCCTATCTTATGTTATGCTTTCAAAAGAAATTATGCTTGGCATAATTAAAATGTTTTTATAAGTATATGGTTTTCAAAGAGCTGTTTTCAAAGAGCTATTTTCAAAGAGCCTATGATTTGTAAAATATGTCCCGTGCTGTAATGCACAATATGAGTTTTATCAAGAGCCGTTTTATAAAGAAGCTCTATCAATGCCCGTTTTATAAAGAGCCGGGATTTATGTGTTTAATCATCTTATAAATTAAATTAATTTGCGATGAGTCTACTGAGTATTTCCCCCATGAAATACTCACCCTACTTTTTAACAGTTTTGCAGATTTCGGAGACGGTGGCGAGCGATGAATGATGGTGGCAATAATCGTTAAACGGTTGAAAGTTTGACGTTAATGATTTCCGTATTTTTCCAAACAATCGAATAATTTAGAGAAGTTCATGTATTTGAGAAATTATGACATTGTCAATTTCTTTACAAAATTAATGGTTCGATTTACTATTTCAAATGGTTTCATAAATGTTTCAATTTTATCGGCCATTACAGTATATTTAATGTTGCCAAAAATGAATTTCAATTATTTCTTCCGCAAAAATATTATTCGAAAAATTTAGACAGAAAATGACGTAGTGAATCGGGTATACGGAACTCGGGGCGCTACAGAAATGGTTTACCTCATGAAGGGTTAGGATCTTACCATATGTAAAGCATAACACATGTCACAATCTAAGATAATTACACCTTCTATAAATATAGCACACTTGCCTCCAAGGAAGGGGTTAGCAATTTCATACTCTTAACTAAATATATATTTCTCTCACTCCCTTTTCTCTCTTTTACACATTTATATCTCCCGCACCCAACATATAGTCACCTAAAATGGGCACTGACTTAGGCATCGGAGTACAAACGGGAGCCACCTCGACCCCCTTTGCAAACTGATTATTTGTCACAGTGCGCAGGAGATCCACGTGTTCAAGAAGGAGGAGTTGAGACGTGTTGGTCCAAGGTCCAGCCGGATTTTGCGATCAATAGATTCCATGGTGATTACTGAGATCCTCGAAACATGAGATAGTTGCATAACTATGATGGATCTCATATTCTCAACTGGTATCATTAGATGCTCAATACATCTTTACAAAACAATTTCTTCAGCTGCCAAGGGATATATTTCAAAATATGCTTCTTGCTATTCTATATAGCAAGATTGTACAAGTCTACTAACTAGTTCTGGTTGACTAACTTTCATCCTTAGTCGGCATATGCATATATAGTCAAATCACAAGTTATTCCCTAAAATAATCAAAAAACTGACCCCAGCAGCTTTAAGGTATCAAAATATCCTTTCTAAAGATAACATTGATACTTACTGACCAGATCCATGGCATGATAAATGTTAGGTCAAGTATACAAAATAGCATACTTCTAACTCCTAGCAGTACTAGATATGATTCTTTAGATATTTCTTTGTGCACTAATGGAGTCCTTTGACACATATGAAGACTCATATGTTCGACTTTCGATATAGGAGTATCAGCATGGTAGCAATTCTACAGTTAAGAAATATTCTAGAATCTTAGTAGTATACAACTCTTGTGAAAAGAAAGAAGACTAGAATAATCTTCTATCTCAAAGTATACAATTTGCTCAATCCATATCATTCATCTCATAGATTGAGGACAACCATTTCAAAATGGTCTTAATGCACTCCTCATGCTTAGCCAATAAATGTTGTCAACTCAAAAGAAAAAAATAGAATTACAATTTACCATCAGACCTTCAAATAAAATGGTGATCTTCATCCATATGATGAAATTTTGTATGAGATTTTTAAACCCAGTTAAAACTCAAGTACAACTGTCTAGATGATTGTATTAGGCTACAAGTGTAACTATAAAGTTATCACAATACTACAAAGCCTTCAACATGAAATCAACAAGTCAATTCATGTAGATCTCTTTAATCAATTCTCAGTTAGAATAAAAATACAGTATCGAGCTATATTTGATGTAACTCTAAATCTAAACACACTATCACGGCTAGCATTGGCATACATAAATATTTTTCTTAAAATGAAAATGAGCTTTATTTATCATAAACTCATTAGTCTTCTTCTCAGTTCTTGTATAAGTAAGGAGTTTTATAAACCAAGAATCATTGAAATGAGATTGTTTCCATTTGGTGAAATTAGGTTGCTCCCACTGAGAAACAAATTACTCCCACTTGAATTAGGAGTTTAAATCACTCATCAACACTTTAGGTGATTCACCAAGCACATAATCTCAAATTCACCAATGTTCTCCAAAGGTCTCTCTCTGACTAGGAAATATGTTATATGTCATATCTTATGACTTAATACCTATCCAAAATCTCACAAATGTACCTTTTGGACTGTCACTATATCTCATAGAGATGCAACTCATTTTTAACGGACTCATGTTTCCAAACTTATTTGAAAATTTTCAACAACTTACGAAGTTCATCATGAGTCTAAGATCACTCATATTCGGTTATCTCATATCCACAAAAAATACAATCCCGAAGGTACAAACATAGAGAGAACTCCATTGAGCATTGGGTTTTAGTTAACCAATTGAGATGGACAAAATCTATGGAAATTTAACTCCTATAGCTTTGTAAGGTTTCCACAACTTAAGACCTTAAACCATAGCACAAATATCCATAACCATAACAAACATCACAATTGTTAGCATGAACGGAATTACCATGTATAAGTCCAAGTTGGAGACCACATAGAAGAACAACCGAGATCAAACTTACTAGTCTTTGATGCTACTGTAATATCAAATAGGAGGTCAATTTCTCCATTTTGTAATGTTAAGTTGCATATCAGTCATACAAACCTCCACGATCTTTTGTACTGGCATACATCTATACCAAGTCAAATACTCGACAATAGACTAAACAACAACTCGATCTCTCATAACGTGGTTTTCCAATTCTTGACTCCACTATCCATGTAGGATAAGATCCAATTGGTAGGGAAAGAAATGTAAACATCACCTTGAGGAATATATTCAAGTGCAATACCCATTAGCTCAAAAAATTCTGAGCTAAGCGATACAAAACTTTATGAAGCACTTGAAACTATACGATATTAATCCTCTACCAAACCACTTTAATGTCCTTACTATCTATTATGCTCTTCTTGGTCTCTTTCCAGTCTCTTCATATATCCCGCGTTGTTCTAGCTTATTTAATACTTAAAACCCGAAGTCTTATGCAAACTAGAATATTGCTACATAAGCATATCCTCTAGATAGAGCAACACAAATTTGCACATCTTTTAGTTCAAAACAACGGGTTGTGTAAATAAATAAAATTAACGCTACAATTTATAAGTCACATCAACTTACAAAGTTCTCAACTATTTGAGAGAGACAATTCAGACTTCTATTCTTCAGGAAAATGTGACCAACTAAAATTGTCAGCACCATGCTAACCACATTAGCTCTGTCACATTCGAGAATAAGATCATCTATAAAAGAATTTACCAAATCAAATTCTCAAGCACTAGAATCTACATATAAGGATCATTTTGTACAAATTTCATGAATTTATGTGCAGTATTTCGTGATGTGCCATTAAAGCTTATTCAAACTTTCTTTAAAAATGATTTTAATGGCATTCATCTACATCCAATGGTAATGTATCATCACAAATACGTTTAAGTGCAAGAAAACAACCTATAAAGGCTCTGATACCAATGAAAACTTTAGTTGCATGCTTCTATCCGAAATTAAAGCATTAAAACTTACTTGAAGAAATCCAAGATCTTCATGGTTGAATCACTTACACTTTATCTAATCCAATAATCTGAATTTAAATTACTCCAAATGGTCTAGAACCCGATTACAATGGAAGGGGATCATTTTCCATAACCTAAATGCCTATTTTTGTGAGTTTTCATACCAAATGTGTGGTTTTAGAGTCTTTCCAATTTATGTGTATTTTCTCATATGAATTTTACCCTTATGTTTCTATCATCTCCCTTCATCATGTTCCAAGAACAATATTTGAAGGTTATGGGAGTTATGGAGGTTATTGAGGGAGTTACAAGTTTGAATTCAAATTCAAATACTCCATCCAACCACCTTGACACTTATGGGTCGGGTCAACCCACATGGACAACCCATGAACCATATTCCAACAAAAGTTGTACTAGTAAAACCACGCAGAAACGGCTATATATATATATATATACACACACTTTCTGAAAACTTGGGGAAAATTTGAATGTGCGATTAAAAGTTATTGAAAAGTGTGTAAAATTGTAAATCCCAAAAAAATATGAGATTCTAAATGAATTTAAGAAGAAAGTTAAAAAAAAAAAAAAATCCAATACCAAACAGGGTCTGCAATTAACCATTATTAAAACTTCATAGTAAAAAAATGAGCAATGCAGATCACAAATTATCAATTTTGATCTATTGTTCATCGTGGACAATATAAAAATTGTCCATGACCAGTAAAAATCTATCAAGTGTCTAATCTTTATACTCCCTCCGTCCCATTTATATATACTTATTTAACTTTTCACACAGATAAAGAAAACATATTTAATGTTATTGAAAAATTAATTTTTGTAAAGAGAATTTCTAACTTATCCTTATTAATCTTAAAATTACATTATTATTGCGAGATTTTCAAATTATTATTCTGACTATTTGACTTTGATTTTTTGAGAATTATTTTTGTGAAAAAGTAATATTTTTAGAATGCATAGTTAAAAAGTAATATGAAAAATTATAAAAAATTAATTTTTTAAAGAATGTGTGATTGAGAAAATTGTCTTCCTTCGTTTCTCCACAAAATCATTATTATTAAACTCATTTTGTAGATAATGGGGCTCGAACAAGGAATAAGTATGCTCACAAGAGAAAAACGTAATACATAAAGAGAGAACACTTCCCAAAAAAAGTATTGACCAATTTTCTCGTCTAAAACACGTTTCCTAAAATGGTAATTAGTAGTATTAATTCACTATTTATTATTCATTTTGAACAAAATTCAGATTTAGAATAAATTGAATGCAGATTTTTAAATAGTTGCATTTTTCAGGTCTCGAAATTTCTTGGTCTGTCTTCCCTCTTTTGAAAATCAATTAAAGTTTTTTTTTTTAATTCGTAAAAATAAAAAAATAAAAAACTTTGTCAATATCACACAAATATTTTTATTTAAAAATAGAAAATGAAAGAGGATGAAATAAGAACGTTCATCAATCTATTTTTCTTTTCCTTTTTCTTTTCGTTTTAATAAAATTCTGAACGTATGTCACAGATATATTTTTTTTTCTTATTACAAATTTTATTTAAATGTAATTTTTCTTTTCTATTTTAAGTTTTAAATCAATTCAAATTATAATATTTAAAGAAATTTCTGGAATGAAAAACATACAAAGCGTAATTAAAAAAAAAAAATTTAAACAACACAATTCCTCAAATTCTTTTTTAACTACACATATTTTCTCTCTCTATTTTTTAACCACAAATCTTACCTCGAAAATATAAAAAAAACATGTTTTTTAAAAATAAAAAAAAAATTTAACAAACAGATTGTAAAGTAGGCTGCTTTGTTTAAAAGACATGGTCAAACAAAACTTTCATTTAAAAAGACCCTTTTGATAATTTATGAGTTCAATAGCCTCTTAGTTGGAAAAAATGAAAAAATGATTTATACAATTACCTAAATGTCCTTGAGTGCAAAACAAAACCTAATTATTTCTTCCAATTGCCAAATGTGATCAGCTGTTGGGTCTCCTTCCTCTCCCACAAACAAACATTTTCGCGCCATCTCCCTGCTCTTCCCTCTTCTGGAACCAGCTGCACTTCCATCTTTGAAACAAGAAATACATTGTCTTCCTTTGAGTAATAATCTTGTTGAAGTTTGGAAATCTATTTTGCAACATTGGTATTGGACATTTGGAGAAGAAGAGAAGGTAAGTTTTAAACTAAAAATTCGTAACCATTTTATATAAGCAATGTCTGAATCATAACAGTGATGATGTATTTCTGAATCATAACATCGGTCTCTGTTATTCCTTCTTCAAGAATGGCAACTGCACTTCATTTTATCCAAATGGGTATTGTCATTCCCTTGAGTTATTGAAGGTCGAAAATTCATTTTACAACATTGATATTGGGCATTTGGGGAAGAAGAGAAGGTAAGGTTGAATTTGAACAATTCTTAACCATTTTATTCGAGCAATAGTTGAATCAGTTCCTATTGAAGTAATTTTGTTTTTATGCTGTTCATCTGCGCGCGTAACGATTTCAAAGTCGTTTTGTACATATTGATGTCGTTATCATGAATCTGTCATTGTCGTTCATTTTTCTTTTGTTTTTTAATATAAAAGCGGAATTGATAAGTCCTTGTAATTCATATTTGTATTAGTTGAAGTAATATATATATTTTGGTCATATTGATATTGTTATAATGAATCTGAGAGCATGTTTCTTTACATTTGTTTTTAGTTAGCAGTTAGAGTTTTTCTCATTCTCTTAAAAAAGTTATGTTGAATTGCAGTTATGGACAATGTCGAGTCACTGAATGATTTGCTTGAGAGTTCAACATCGTTCCACTTGATAAGAACTTGAACTACATTGAATTTCTCCAAGGAAATATGGACGTGAATGCAATCGCTCGAAATGCGTACCAATGTAGAGGAAGAAATTGACCGTGGAGTTATTGGCATGGAACTTAGAGCCTTAGTTTGTATTGATGAATCTGGATTTTGTTTGTCTAGTTAAGAATCTTTTTGTGTTGTTGTTTATATGTGGAGGAAGAAATTGACCATGGAGTTATTGGCATGGAATTTGAGCCTTAGTTTGTAGTGATGAATCTGGATTTTGTTTATCTAATTAAGAATCTTTTTGTATAGTTGTTTATTTGTTTGGTTTGTATTAGGAACTATGTTTATCAATTTTTGTTGGAACAAGAATGATTGATTTTTAGCAGGATGTTATTCATTTGATTTTAAACTATAACGAGGTTTAATTCGTTACTTTGCACACATAACGACTTTAACGTCGTTCCCATCTTAAAAAAATAGTAACGAGGTATAAATCGTTACTTCATAAACATAACGTGTTCAACATCGTTCCTTTTGAAAAAACCTTACTGCTTTATATCTGTCCATAACGAGGTTGAACTCGTTACTGTGTACACGTAACGACTTAAATGTCGTTATAGTTACTGCTTCGAAGTCGTTCGTAACGATATTAATGTCGTTACAGTTGAAAATACCTTACTGCTTTACTGTTGTTCATAACGACATTGAAATCGTTACTTCATAAAAATAACGACATAAATGTCGTTACATATATTTACGGATATGCCATCGTCGTCCAACATTCCCACCAGTCAATAAAGTCCCACTAACTTTTCAAAAACTATGTTTAAGTCGTTGTAACGACTTCAAATCCGTTATAATTTGGAAGATCGTTTCATTGTAATTGTAACAACATTGAGCTCGTTTGTGAGGAAAATAGCCTAAAACGATGTGGAGGTCGTTACTGTTTCAGTAGAACGAGTTCAAGATCATTATGTTTCAGGCTCAGAAAGTCACATAACGATAATTATGTCGTTTGTTTACAAATTTGACGACATTAAGCTCGTTCCAGTGTACTATATTACCAAAACGATGTCAATGTCGTTTTTTCAATAACAAAACGATATAGGAATCGTTATGTTCATAGCCGAATAAATATCATAACGAGTTAAATGTCGTTCTTTTGTAAGTTTGGCGAACTCTATATCGTTTGAGTGTAAATTATTACTATAACGTCGTCTGTATCGTTTCTTCAATCGCAACACGACATGTATATCGTTATGGCTCAAATCGTCGAGCCGATCGTTCTTTGCCGTCCGAAGTGCCTCCAATAGACGTAATCTAACAAAAATAGGTCGTAAAATGTGATTCAAATACTTTGTAAATCGATATGATTAGAAAGATAGAATCAATATGAGATGAAGTTCCTTTAGTTATATATTACCTTGGAACTTCTACACTTGAGAGAAATGATCATATCTTTCTAATCATGTCGATTTACAAAGTGTTTGAATCACTTCCTACGACCCATTTTTGTTAGAATACGCATGTTGGAAGCATTTCGGATGGTAAAGAACGATCGAATCATCAATTTCATCCATAACGATACACAAGTCGTGTTCCACATGAAGAAACGATATCTAAGCCGTCATAGTTATAATTTACATTGGAACGAGATGCAGTTCGTAAATTTAACACTAGAACGATATGGAAGACGTTATGATGGTTTGTCGATTTTTTACAAAACGATTTTAATATCGTTGCATGTGCAATGAAACGATGTCAATATCGTTTTAGTTAAAATTTAAACTAGAACGATCTTAATGTCGTTCAATTTGTACATAAACGACATAGTTGTCGTTATGTTATTTTCTGAGGCTGAATCAGAACGATATGTAACTCGTTATATGTCAAATGAAACGACATATTTATCGTTATAGTTTTATTTTCAACTCCAACGATCTCAAAATCGTTATTATTACATTGGAACGATTTATCAAATGATCACGATTTTGAAATCGTTACAACGACTTAAACATCGTTACGACAAAATCTGTGCGAGTTTGTTGACTGTTTGGATTTATGAACGACAAGGGCATTATTGTAAATATGTTGTAACGACATAAACCTCGTTTTGTGTACAAAGTAACGACTTCTACTTCGTTATAAATAGATCTGAAGCAGTAACTATAACGACATGAAAATCGTTATGTGTACACAGTAACGACTTCAAGCTCGTTACTATTTTTTTTTTACTATATACCAAATGAAACCACATCTATATCGTTTTAGTTTATTTTCAACTCTACCAATTTCAAAATCGTTATTATTACATTGGAACGATTTACCAAATGATCACCATTTTGAAGTCATTACAACGACTTAAATATCGCTATGACAAAATTTGTGCAAGTTTGTTGACAGTTCAATTTTATGGACAACGAGGGCATTATTGTAAATATTTCTTAACGACATAAACCTTGTTATGTGTATAAAGTAATAACTTCTACCTCGTTATGAATATATTCGAAACAGTAACCATAACGACATTGAACTCGTTACGTGTGCAAAGTAACGATTTAGACCTCGAAAGAGTTCTCTTATCGTTATGAGTTCCGTTACAAGGTACCTATAATGACAAAAACTATCTATAGCAATAAATAACGTATTTTCTCAAATCAGTTTTTAACTACACAAATTTATCAACCTTGTTACTATGCTTTTTTGTACTGGAACAACATGAAATTCGTTACGCGTACAAAGTAACGATTTAGACCTCGTTATGAACAGACCTAAAGTATTATTGTCTTCTCAACTGCAACGACATTGAACTCGTTATGTGTACACAATAACGAATTCAACCTACTTACCAAGTTTTTCTATTTGAACGACATTAAACTCGTGGTTTCGAAAGTATTATATAGTGTAACAGTTCTCTAGTTAAAAGAAAATAAATCTATTTACATTTCTTTGTGTAGCGCCCCGAGTTCCGTATACCCGATTCACTACGTCATTTTCTGTCTAAATTTTTCGAATAATATTTTTGCGGAAGAAATAATTGAAATTCATTTTTGGCAACATTAAATAAACTGTAATGGCCGATAAAATTGAAACATTTATGAAACCATTTGAAATAGTAAATCGAACCATTAATTTTGTAAAGAAATTGCCAATGTCATAATTTCTCAAATAAATGAACTTCTCTAAATTATTCGATTGTTTGGAAAATACGGAAACCATTAACGTCAAACTTTCAACTGTTTAACGATTATTGCCACCATCATTCATCGCTCGCCACCGTCTCCGAAATCTGCAAAACTGTTAAAAAGTAGGGTGAGTATTTCATGGAGGAAATACTCAGTAGACTCATCGCAAATTAATTTAATTTATAAGATGATTAAACACATAAATCCCGGCTCTTTATAAAACGGGCATTGATAGAGCTTCTTTATAAAACTGCTCTTGATAAAACTCATATTGTGCATTACAGCACGGGACATTTTTTTGCAAATCATATGCTCTTTGAAAATAGCTCTTTGAAAACAGCTCTTTGAAAACATCTCTTTGAAAATAGTTCTTTGAAAACAGCTCTTTGAAAACAGCTCTTTGAAACAGCTCTTTGAAAACATCTCTTTGAAAACCATATACTTATAAAAACATTTTAATTATGCCAAGCATAATTTCTTTTGAAAGCATAACATAAGATAGGATTTAAATCCTCATAAACATACAAGAACTTTACCGAACTTAGGTGGCAAGAATTCTTATGCAGTAAAATCATAATAACAGTAAAATCACAGTAAGTTTTCATCATAACATAGGATAAAATCGAAATCCTCATAAACATAAGAATTTTACCGAACTTAGGTGGTAAGAATTCTTATGTAGTAAGTATACCAAGCATAATTTTCTGAAATTCATAGGGATCAATTGCATCATAACATAAGATAGGATCGAAATCCTCATAAACATATGCGACAGGAATTTTACCGAACTTAGGTGGTAAATCCTCATAAACATATGGAAAGATAGGAATTTTACCGAACTTCGTGGCAAATCCTCATAAACATAGGAGACACAAGAATGTTACCGAACTTAGGTGGCAAGAATTCTTATGTGTAGCGCTACTAAAACTCCGGTCCCCTTAACATATCATAACTTATCATATGGGACCCAAAACAATCTTGGTAGATTGATTTCATAGCAATGATCCAAAAAAACATTTTCGTGAAGCATAGGGTATACTTACTTTTCGTAAAAACATAAAGTATATTTTCTTTTCATAAAAACATACTTACTTTTCATAACAACATAAGGTATATTTACCTTTCATAAAAACATACTTGTTTTTCTTAAAAATTGACTTTCACAAGTCACATGACATTCATATGAAATCATAATTTAAATCAATTAATAAGTGCGAGTCTACCTCAAATCCGACGAGTGCAAAGTTGAGCGGGAATGACTTCAATTCCTTTAAATTCTCCGTACGCTTCGTCTTAGCCAATAAGTCACTTTAGTCTATCGAATATATAGTTCAAAATGATAAATTATAATTTGAGGACTAAAATTGATGTTTTGAAAGTTGAGGGACTAAAATGAATACTTTTGAAAGTTCAGGGACTAAAATAGATACTTTGAAAGTTGAGGGACTAAAATGAGTACTTTTGAAACTTGGGCTTAAAATCAAATAAATTAAATCAGCAGGGGCTGAAATGACCAGATTTTTAAAATAAAAGGGCTAATTAAAACTCATTTAAAACTTTAAGGGCTGGAATGCAAAACTTTAAAGCTGAAAGGACTAAATTGAAAACCTTTTGAAACTTGAGGACTAATTTGCAAATCTTAAAAGTTAAAATATAATATCAGATTTATTTTTTCTCTCACCACTCAACTCACAATTCATTCTCTCTCTCGTTATCAGATCGACGGAGAGGAAGAGAGTCACGACTGGCGGTGCAAATGGGTCTCCAGCCGGTGTTTCATCGGTGCTACGCCGGCGCTAGGTGCGGCGAAGGACAGAAAAGCTGAAGACTAGGTTTTAGGTGCCAAAAACAGAGGTAAAACGAATCTTGGGTTTGATTTAGGGTTGCGATTTGGGTCTTGAAATTCCGGCGAAGGAAGCGGCGCTTGAGGGTAAGTCTTGTGCCTTATTCTAGGTTTTTGGGTTTTGATTTGGGTTTGGGTTTGCGACCGGGTTGGGGTACGGTCGTGGTGGTGATATAGGATTTGTACGGTGTTGGGTGCTTGATGGAGGTTGGGTGCAGGGAGGTAGTTTGTTTTGATGGTTGTTGTTGATTGGTAATGGAACAGTGGTGGTGGTAATTGTTTGTGAAATGGATTGCAGTCTGGGTCAAGGTGATGACAATACGTGGTGATGGTGCTGCAGGTTTGTGGTTTGTGATGAAGGTGTGAGTTGGATGGCTGGTGGTGTTTGAATGAATAATCTGATTGGCAGTGTTGTGTGGTGATGGTGATGAGGATGATGATACCGGTGGTGGAAATTTGCTGCAGTGATGATGAAGATGGTGATCAGAGGGGGTGATATCGTCTGCTGGTTGTAAATGATTTAGAGTTCAATCTGAGCAGTAGAAAATGGCTTTCGGCTATGCAGGTGCTGAGATGATGATGTTTATATATATTGTATTGTGGAATCTAGGTACATGGAAGTGTGAGTTGTGCCATGAGTATTGAAATGAAGATGGGGTAGATGATGATAATGATGAAGATGCTTTGCTTGTACAATTATGGTTTAATATAATGAAGGTTTGTGGCTATGGATTGATGCTGATAATAATGGAGCTGAAAAGGAATTTGTGGGTGATGGCTAGCTTAGAAAATTGACTAACTTCGATTAGGAAGCGTATTTAAAACAGATATATTTTCGGACTGAAAATATGATTTTGAAATAATACTTTGAATAAATAATTAAAATAACATAATTTTAGAAATTCGAATTTTAATTTAAAATCGAACAAATTCGATATTTCTTGACTTGGCTAGACGAATCCGTCGCGGCATTAATTTCAAAACAATAGCGACTCAATTTTCTAAATATTAAAATAATTATTTATTGCATAAAAATTCTGGGTCGCTATAATCTTACCCCCTTAAAATAATTTCGTCCTCGAAATTAAACTTACTTAATCTTATGATTTCTGAATACTTAATCAGAATCTCTTCTAGTTTCCATAAATCTTTACTGATATATCAAACCATAATAATTTGTCATTTCTAAACTTCTTATCATCGAATATTTCCAAAATAATCAAAACAATTCCCAATCGTATGTAAAAATTTCATCATATCTTGTAGTATTCATGTAACATGTCACTTATCATCGTATCACGTGACCTCAGATATTCGTATATATCTCTAAAATTTCAACAAATCTTACTGACATATCATATCATAATAATTTTTCCTTTCTTCTTATCATCGAATATTCCCAAAATAATAATCAAAGAATTACCTGAATATTCTCTCTACGTAATATACCCAAACATATCAACATAATATCATCAACTTATCTTTCCAATATTTGTAACCCAAAATTCAGTAAACAAATATCTTCCAAATAACTAAGATTCTTTACTTAAATGTCACCACATTTCCTGCAAAGTATTTCTTTCACTTATACATACTTATGAATTCTGATTCAATACAGTCCTTATTTCTCTTTCACGTATTCCCGTATCATCTCACTATACCTTGATTATTATACCAAAAATATCAGTACCAAAATCCAATAAAATATTCCATATCTCCAATCTTATCATCAAATTTTCTTTTGTCGAGAAAAATAACAGCGCATTAACTCTTGTTCCCACTTTTCATTATACTTTAAATCATACATCAAGTACTCGGTATCAAATACTCATTCTAGCTGAGAGCTAAGATACTAACTTAAAACAGCATCACAAGGATCAGATATGTTATTCTCAAACTTAAGAAACTTCACTAATTTCCCAAATCTGAAATTCAAAATTAAAATTTTCTATTCTCCCAAACTTCAATTCATATCACACTTTATGAACAATACTCTGATTAATCTTATCACCATTAAATAAGACTTCTGTACATCATATAGGATTCCTCATCAAATTTGCTTAACCCAAAGATACAATCCCATAATTAAAAATCACACAACTGATCATCTCAGATTTTCCATTATTGTAGCCCAAATATTTACTCACTTCAAAAGTACAACCAATAATAATTAATCGAACTGCATCACTAAATCTTTAAATAAACCCATATATTATGACTAAAAATGAAAATTCTCAATCGTAGATAATATTTCACCATAATGCAATAAACCATCAAAATAAGATCATCGAACTCAATATTCACACGATTCTTCCCTGGATAACCATCACATTCCTTAACCGTCTAGTCGTCATATCTATCACGTACCTTATACGTCAATCTGATCACTAATATTATATATCAATTCCTCAGACTAAAAAAAAAATCTTGGATTCTACAGTGATCCCTCTTCTGAACACCATTCCAAAATAAGTCATCACTGTAAAATCTTATCCCTATTTTCCTCAAAATTCATATCCTTATAATACTCTCCAATACAAGTGATCATTCCTTACAAGTGATCAATCCATTCCCAAGAATAATTAAGATTCTTCCCAATAATGCCCTTATACTTGTCTTCACTCGTCTTTCAAAATATAACTTATCATTTACTCAATCTTGCTTATGAACTTGCAATTCTAAACTCAATTCTCTTAGTGATTGCATACCATACTATGCTCTTAATTCCAAATGATTAAATTCTGGACAGAGTCTCCCTTATAATTTGGACTTATCCCAAACCATAAGCATACTTCATAACTCACAATAATAAATAACTCCACATTTGATCACAACGATCTAAAAATATTGAAAATGATTCCAACACTTCAATATCATCAAAAATATCCCATAATTCAATTCATAATTCCTCAACATAACAATTTCAAATTATATTTTTCAATATCACTTCCTTCGATACCTTAATGGCTCAAAAGATAACTCATACTTATAAATATATGCCATAAATCATATTCCCCAAATTTATTCACAAGGCCAAACTTCATAATAAATTTCTCTTCAAAATAGAGGAAATAATTCACTTACTTAATTCTCAATAAAATCATATTATTCTCATTATGCTCAACACTCGTTTTCTTTCTTAAAAAATTTCTCATAATCATACATTAAAGCATATAAGTTATGACAAAGCATAACAACATCATTATTTTCGAAGAAATACATTCTTATTTCTCATAAATCATAAGTATCCGAAATACTCTTCATTCTTTCTCATAAATCAATAAAATGAGTATTCGAAATACTGAAATAACTTTAAACATCATAAACTTCTTTACCTCGGAGTTGGTGGAACGAATGATGGCAGTGGCAATCTTCATCAATAAAAATCTTATAATGGAAAATATTTCTTAAAATTCTTTTTGAAAATTTTACCAGTCTACAGAAACGCAGACTAGCTCTGATACCAACTTGTAGCGCCCCGAGTTCCGTATACCCGATTCACTACGTCATTTTCTGTCTAAATTTTTCGAATAATATTTTTGCGGAAGAAATAATTGAAATTCATTTTTGGCAACATTAAATAAACTGTAATGGCCGATAAAATTGAAACATTTATGAAACCATTTGAAATAGTAAATCGAACCATTAATTTTGTAAAGAAATTGCCAATGTCATAATTTCTCAAATAAATGAACTTCTCTAAATTATTCGATTGTTTGGAAAATACGGAAACCATTAACGTCAAACTTTCAACTGTTTAACGATTATTGCCACCATCATTCATCGCTCGCCACCGTCTCCGAAATCTGCAAAACTGTTAAAAAGTAGGGTGAGTATTTCATGGGGGAAATACTCAGTAGACTCATCGCAAATTAATTTAATTTATAAGATGATTAAACACATAAATCCCGGCTCTTTATAAAACGGGCATTGATAGAGCTTCTTTATAAAACTGCTCTTGATAAAACTCATATTGTGCATTACAGCACGGGACATTTTTTTGCAAATCATATGCTCTTTGAAAATAGCTCTTTGAAAACAGCTCTTTGAAAACATCTCTTTGAAAATAGTTCTTTGAAAACAGCTCTTTGAAAACAGCTCTTTGAAACAGCTCTTTGAAAACATCTCTTTGAAAACCATATACTTATAAAAACATTTTAATTATGCCAAGCATAATTTCTTTTGAAAGCATAACATAAGATAGGATTTAAATCCTCATAAACATACAAGAACTTTACCGAACTTAGGTGGCAAGAATTCTTATGCAGTAAAATCATAATAACAGTAAAATCACAGTAAGTTTTCATCATAACATAGGATAAAATCGAAATCCTCATAAACATAAGAATTTTACCGAACTTAGGTGGTAAGAATTCTTATGTAGTAAGTATACCAAGCATAATTTTCTGAAATTCATAGGGATCAATTGCATCATAACATAAGATAGGATCGAAATCCTCATAAACATATGCGACAGGAATTTTACCGAACTTAGGTGGTAAATCCTCATAAACATATGGAAAGATAGGAATTTTACCGAACTTCGTGGCAAATCCTCATAAACATAGGAGACACAAGAATGTTACCGAACTTAGGTGGCAAGAATTCTTATGTGTAGCGCTACTAAAACTCCGGTCCCCTTAACATATCATAACTTATCATATGGGACCCAAAACAATCTTGGTAGATTGATTTCATAGCAATGATCCAAAAAAGCATTTTCGTGAAGCATAGGGTATACTTACTTTTCGTAAAAACATAAAGTATATTTTCTTTTCATAAAAACATACTTACTTTTCATAACAACATAAGGTATATTTACCTTTCATAAAAACATACTTGTTTTTCTTAAAAATTGACTTTCACAAGTCACATGACATTCATATGAAATCATAATTTAAATCAATTAATAAGTGCGAGTCTACCTCAAATCCGACGAGTGCAAAGTTGAGCGGGAATGACTTCAATTCCTTTAAATTCCCCGTACGCTTCGTCTTAGCCAATAAGTCACTTTAGTCTATCGAATATATAGTTCAAAATGATAAATTATAATTTGAGGACTAAAATTGATGTTTTGAAAGTTGAGGGACTAAAATGAATACTTTTGAAAGTTCAGGGACTAAAATAGATACTTTGAAAGTTGAGGGACTAAAATGAGTACTTTTGAAACTTGGGCTTAAAATCAAATAAATTAAATCAGCAGGGGCTGAAATGACCAGATTTTTAAAATAAAAGGGCTAATTAAAACTCATTTAAAACTTTAAGGGCTGGAATGCAAAACTTTAAAGCTGAAAGGACTAAATTGAAAACCTTTTGAAACTTGAGGACTAATTTGCAAATCTTAAAAGTTAAAATATAATATCAGATTTATTTTTTCTCTCACCACTCAACTCACAATTCATTCTCTCTCTCGTTATCAGATCGACGGAGAGGAAGAGAGTCACGACTGGCGGTGCAAATGGGTCTCCAGCCGGTGTTTCATCGGTGCTACGCCGGCGCTAGGTGCGGCGAAGGACAGAAAAGCTGAAGACTAGGTTTTAGGTGCCAAAAACAGAGGTAAAACGAATCTTGGGTTTGATTTAGGGTTGCGATTTGGGTCTTGAAATTCCGGCGAAGGAAGCGGCGCTTGAGGGTAAGTCTTGTGCCTTATTCTAGGTTTTTGGGTTTTGATTTGGGTTTGGGTTTGCGACCGGGTTGGGGTACGGTCGTGGTGGTGATATAGGATTTGTACGGTGTTGGGTGCTTGATGGAGGTTGGGTGCAGGGAGGTAGTTTGTTTTGATGGTTGTTGTTGATTGGTAATGGAACAGTGGTGGTGGTAATTGTTTGTGAAATGGATTGCAGTCTGGGTCAAGGTGATGACAATACGTGGTGATGGTGCTGCAGGTTTGTGGTTTGTGATGAAGGTGTGAGTTGGATGGCTGGTGGTGTTTGAATGAATAATCTGATTGGCAGTGTTGTGTGGTGATGGTGATGAGGATGATGATACCGGTGGTGGAAATTTGCTGCAGTGATGATGAAGATGGTGATCAGAGGGGGTGATATCGTCTGCTGGTTGTAAATGATTTAGAGTTCAATCTGAGCAGTAGAAAATGGCTTTCGGCTATGCAGGTGCTGAGATGATGATGTTTATATATATATTGTATTGTGGAATCTAGGTACATGGAAGTGTGAGTTGTGCCATGAGTATTGAAATGAAGATGGGGTAGATGATGATAATGATGAAGATGCTTTGCTTGTACAATTATGGTTTAATATAATGAAGGTTTGTGGCTATGGATTGATGCTGATAATAATGGAGCTGAAAAGGAATTTGTGGGTGATGGCTAGCTTAGAAAATTGACTAACTTCGATTAGGAAGCGTATTTAAAACAGATATATTTTCGGACTGAAAATATGATTTTGAAATAATACTTTGAATAAATAATTAAAATAACATAATTTTAGAAATTCGAATTTTAATTTAAAATCGAACAAATTCGATATTTCTTGACTTGGCTAGACGAATCCGTCGCGGCATTAATTTCAAAACAATAGCGACTCAATTTTCTAAATATTAAAATAATTATTTATTGCATAAAAATTCTGGGTCGCTATAATCTTACCCCCTTAAAATAATTTCGTCCTCGAAATTAAACTTACTTAATCTTATGATTTCTGAATACTTAATCAGAATCTCTTCTAGTTTCCATAAATCTTTACTGATATATCAAACCATAATAATTTGTCATTTCTAAACTTCTTATCATCGAATATTTCCAAAATAATCAAAACAATTCCCAATCGTATGTAAAAATTTCATCATATCTTGTAGTATTCATGTAACATGTCACTTATCATCGTATCACGTGACCTCAGATATTCGTATATATCTCTAAAATTTCAACAAATCTTACTGACATATCATATCATAATAATTTTTCCTTTCTTCTTATCATCGAATATTCCCAAAATAATAATCAAAGAATTACCTGAATATTCTCTCTACGTAATATACCCAAACATATCAACATAATATCATCAACTTATCTTTCCAATATTTGTAACCCAAAATTCAGTAAACAAATATCTTCCAAATAACTAAGATTCTTTACTTAAATGTCACCACATTTCCTGCAAAGTATTTCTTTCACTTATACATACTTATGAATTCTGATTCAATACAGTCCTTATTTCTCTTTCACGTATTCCCGTATCATCTCACTATACCTTGATTATTATACCAAAAATATCAGTACCAAAATCCAATAAAATATTCCATATCTCCAATCTTATCATCAAATTTTCTTTTGTCGAGAAAAATAACAGCGCATTAACTCTTGTTCCCACTTTTCATTATACTTTAAATCATACATCAAGTACTCGGTATCAAATACTCATTCTAGCTGAGAGCTAAGATACTAACTTAAAACAGCATCACAAGGATCAGATATGTTATTCTCAAACTTAAGAAACTTCACTAATTTCCCAAATCTGAAATTCAAAATTAAAATTTTCTATTCTCCCAAACTTCAATTCATATCACACTTTATGAACAATACTCTGATTAATCTTATCACCATTAAATAAGACTTCTGTACATCATATAGGATTCCTCATCAAATTTGCTTAACCCAAAGATACAATCCCATAATTAAAAATCACACAACTGATCATCTCAGATTTTCCATTATTGTAGCCCAAATATTTACTCACTTCAAAAGTACAACCAATAATAATTAATCGAACTGCATCACTAAATCTTTAAATAAACCCATATATTATGACTAAAAATGAAAATTCTCAATCGTAGATAATATTTCACCATAATGCAATAAACCATCAAAATAAGATCATCGAACTCAATATTCACACGATTCTTCCCTGGATAACCATCACATTCCTTAACCGTCTAGTCGTCATATCTATCACGTACCTTATACGTCAATCTGATCACTAATATTATATATCAATTCCTCAGACTAAAAAAAAAATCTTGGATTCTACAGTGATCCCTCTTCTGAACACCATTCCAAAATAAGTCATCACTGTAAAATCTTATCCCTATTTTCCTCAAAATTCATATCCTTATAATACTCTCCAATACAAGTGATCATTCCTTACAAGTGATCAATCCATTCCCAAGAATAATTAAGATTCTTCCCAATAATGCCCTTATACTTGTCTTCACTCGTCTTTCAAAATATAACTTATCATTTACTCAATCTTGCTTATGAACTTGCAATTCTAAACTCAATTCTCTTAGTGATTGCATACCATACTATGCTCTTAATTCCAAATGATAAAATTCTGGACAGAGTCTCCCTTATAATTTGGACTTATCCCAAACCATAAGCATACTTCATAACTCACAATAATAAATAACTCCACATTTGATCACAACGATCTAAAAATATTGAAAATGATTCCAACACTTCAATATCATCAAAAATATCCCATAATTCAATTCATAATTCCTCAACATAACAATTTCAAATTATATTTTTCAATATCACTTCCTTCGATACCTTAATGGCTCAAAAGATAACTCATACTTATAAATATATGCCATAAATCATATTCCCCAAATTTATTCACAAGGCCAAACTTCATAATAAATTTCTCTTCAAAATAGAGGAAATAATTCACTTACTTAATTCTCAATAAAATCATATTATTCTCATTATGCTCAACACTCGTTTTCTTTCTTAAAAAATTTCTCATAATCATACATTAAAGCATATAAGTTATGACAAAGCATAACAACATCATTATTTTCGAAGAAATACATTCTTATTTCTCATAAATCATAAGTATCCGAAATACTCTTCATTCTTTCTCATAAATCAATAAAATGAGTATTCGAAATACTGAAATAACTTTAAACATCATAAACTTCTTTACCTCGGAGTTGGTGGAACGAATGATGGCAGTGGCAATCTTCATCAATAAAAATCTTATAATGGAAAATATTTCTTAAAATTCTTTTTGAAAATTTTACCAGTCTACAGAAACGCAGACTAGCTCTGATACCAACTTGTAGCGCCCCGAGTTCCGTATACCCGATTCACTACGTCATTTTCTGTCTAAATTTTTCGAATAATATTTTTGCGGAAGAAATAATTGAAATTCATTTTTGGCAACATTAAATAAACTGTAATGGCCGATAAAATTGAAACATTTATGAAACCATTTGAAATAGTAAATCGAACCATTAATTTTGTAAAGAAATTGCCAATGTCATAATTTCTCAAATAAATGAACTTCTCTAAATTATTCGATTGTTTGGAAAATACGGAAACCATTAACGTCAAACTTTCAACTGTTTAACGATTATTGCCACCATCATTCATCGCTCGCCACCGTCTCCGAAATCTGCAAAACTGTTAAAAAGTAGGGTGAGTATTTCATGGGGGAAATACTCAGTAGACTCATCGCAAATTAATTTAATTTATAAGATGATTAAACACATAAATCCCGGCTCTTTATAAAACGGGCATTGATAGAGCTTCTTTATAAAACTGCTCTTGATAAAACTCATATTGTGCATTACAGCACGGGACATTTTTTTGCAAATCATATGCTCTTTGAAAATAGCTCTTTGAAAACAGCTCTTTGAAAACATCTCTTTGAAAATAGTTCTTTGAAAACAGCTCTTTGAAAACAGCTCTTTGAAACAGCTCTTTGAAAACATCTCTTTGAAAACCATATACTTATAAAAACATTTTAATTATGCCAAGCATAATTTCTTTTGAAAGCATAACATAAGATAGGATTTAAATCCTCATAAACATACAAGAACTTTACCGAACTTAGGTGGCAAGAATTCTTATGCAGTAAAATCATAATAACAGTAAAATCACAGTAAGTTTTCATCATAACATAGGATAAAATCGAAATCCTCATAAACATAAGAATTTTACCGAACTTAGGTGGTAAGAATTCTTATGTAGTAAGTATACCAAGCATAATTTTCTGAAATTCATAGGGATCAATTGCATCATAACATAAGATAGGATCGAAATCCTCATAAACATATGCGACAGGAATTTTACCGAACTTAGGTGGTAAATCCTCATAAACATATGGAAAGATAGGAATTTTACCGAACTTCGTGGCAAATCCTCATAAACATAGGAGACACAAGAATGTTACCGAACTTAGGTGGCAAGAATTCTTATGTGTAGCGCTACTAAAACTCCGGTCCCCTTAACATATCATAACTTATCATATGGGACCCAAAACAATCTTGGTAGATTGATTTCATAGCAATGATCCAAAAAAACATTTTCGTGAAGCATAGGGTATACTTACTTTTCGTAAAAACATAAAGTATATTTTCTTTTCATAAAAACATACTTACTTTTCATAACAACATAAGGTATATTTACCTTTCATAAAAACATACTTGTTTTTCTTAAAAATTGACTTTCACAAGTCACATGACATTCATATGAAATCATAATTTAAATCAATTAATAAGTGCGAGTCTACCTCAAATCCGACGAGTGCAAAGTTGAGCGGGAATGACTTCAATTCCTTTAAATTCCCCGTACGCTTCGTCTTAGCCAATAAGTCACTTTAGTCTATCGAATATATAGTTCAAAATGATAAATTATAATTTGAGGACTAAAATTGATGTTTTGAAAGTTGAGGGACTAAAATGAATACTTTTGAAAGTTCAGGGACTAAAATAGATACTTTGAAAGTTGAGGGACTAAAATGAGTACTTTTGAAACTTGGGCTTAAAATCAAATAAATTAAATCAGCAGGGGCTGAAATGACCAGATTTTTAAAATAAAAGGGCTAATTAAAACTCATTTAAAACTTTAAGGGCTGGAATGCAAAACTTTAAAGCTGAAAGGACTAAATTGAAAACCTTTTGAAACTTGAGGACTAATTTGCAAATCTTAAAAGTTAAAATATAATATCAGATTTATTTTTTCTCTCACCACTCAACTCACAATTCATTCTCTCTCTCGTTATCAGATCGACGGAGAGGAAGAGAGTCACGACTGGCGGTGCAAATGGGTCTCCAGCCGGTGTTTCATCGGTGCTACGCCGGCGCTAGGTGCGGCGAAGGACAGAAAAGCTGAAGACTAGGTTTTAGGTGCCAAAAACAGAGGTAAAACGAATCTTGGGTTTGATTTAGGGTTGCGATTTGGGTCTTGAAATTCCGGCGAAGGAAGCGGCGCTTGAGGGTAAGTCTTGTGCCTTATTCTAGGTTTTTGGGTTTTGATTTGGGTTTGGGTTTGCGACCGGGTTGGGGTACGGTCGTGGTGGTGATATAGGATTTGTACGGTGTTGGGTGCTTGATGGAGGTTGGGTGCAGGGAGGTAGTTTGTTTTGATGGTTGTTGTTGATTGGTAATGGAACAGTGGTGGTGGTAATTGTTTGTGAAATGGATTGCAGTCTGGGTCAAGGTGATGACAATACGTGGTGATGGTGCTGCAGGTTTGTGGTTTGTGATGAAGGTGTGAGTTGGATGGCTGGTGGTGTTTGAATGAATAATCTGATTGGCAGTGTTGTGTGGTGATGGTGATGAGGATGATGATACCGGTGGTGGAAATTTGCTGCAGTGATGATGAAGATGGTGATCAGAGGGGGTGATATCGTCTGCTGGTTGTAAATGATTTAGAGTTCAATCTGAGCAGTAGAAAATGGCTTTCGGCTATGCAGGTGCTGAGATGATGATGTTTATATATATATTGTATTGTGGAATCTAGGTACATGGAAGTGTGAGTTGTGCCATGAGTATTGAAATGAAGATGGGGTAGATGATGATAATGATGAAGATGCTTTGCTTGTACAATTATGGTTTAATATAATGAAGGTTTGTGGCTATGGATTGATGCTGATAATAATGGAGCTGAAAAGGAATTTGTGGGTGATGGCTAGCTTAGAAAATTGACTAACTTCGATTAGGAAGCGTATTTAAAACAGATATATTTTCGGACTGAAAATATGATTTTGAAATAATACTTTGAATAAATAATTAAAATAACATAATTTTAGAAATTCGAATTTTAATTTAAAATCGAACAAATTCGATATTTCTTGACTTGGCTAGACGAATCCGTCGCGGCATTAATTTCAAAACAATAGCGACTCAATTTTCTAAATATTAAAATAATTATTTATTGCATAAAAATTCTGGGTCGCTATACTTTGTCATGTGAACAGAATGAATCATCTTGATAAGCATTTGAAGTCACCCTAAGTTGTCATAATTAACAAATAATATATGCGCATTAACTATTCAATTTATGTTAAACAAAATAAATTTTCATTTAATAAGTCTATAAAATAATTATTTGATATTATAAAATAAAATAAAATAAAACGTCTAACTTCAATTTTTTTTTTTCCAAAATACTTTTAGAAAATATTACATGTTTATTAAATATAACTTATTACAAAAAAATGTTGGTTCTAATATTTTTTTATTAAATATTAAAGGTTCAATTCATTACTATTTTAAATTAAAATATTTTTAAAAAGTCTTATATGTTTATTAGATATAATTTCTTCCCCAAAGTCTTTTTAGTTCAGTGTTTTGGTTGACTTTATAACATTTTTAATACATATTTATTTGTTAGATATAATTTATTACAAAAAATGTTATTAGTTCAAGTGGTTTGATCCTTAAATTTTTTAGCTAAAAGTACCGGGTTCAATTCCTTGAACCTTAGATTTATATAGGAAAGAAATTTTTTATAATACAATATATATGTGTTAGAGATATTTGATACACAAAACATTGTTGAGTCAAGTGGTTTGGTTCCTAAATATTTTAACAATAAGTGCAGGGTTCAATTCCTCTCAAACTCAAATTTTGGGAGAAAAAATGGAAATTTTAAATTAACATACTATAGGTAAAAATGTCTTTTAATATTTTAATATGTTTTTTTATTTACATTATTTTTTTACTTTTGGTAAAGGCCAAACAAACAAATGTTTTATTAAAAGGGTATATCTCAACTAATTCCCCTGTAAAGTATGTGTAATGTACGTCAGAATGTGACAATTTCTTTCTCTGGTTACGGAAGAAAACTGAAGGAATGAAGGAATAGAGATTGTAATCCCCTCTCCAATTTCCCTCTTCCACCCTCTCTCAAATTATTTTCATCATAATTACTACTTCAATCGGTGTTTTTTTTTCTTATTTAACTGTTTTCTGGATCTCTATTCCTTTTGCGTTTTTTACGCAAGATAATTCTGGGAATTAAAGATTCGTGGAAGCGATGTCGTACGCTTATTTATTCAAGTACATTATCATCGGAGACACAGGTATACATACATGTGTGTGTGTGTGTGTATCCTTATCTTCGGATAACATTATTGCTCTATCGATTTTAGATTCTTTTATTTTTGTAATGATATTGATTGATTATCTTGGCTTTTGTTGATCGGATCTAAAATTTAGAACTTGGCATGCAATAGTTGATATTGCTTATTCAATTGGACAGTTATAGATCCTATGTGGCCAAAGAGTATGATTTTGTTCGATCAAATTTATAAGTATGTGTCATGTAATTCAGATCGTATTCTTCTGGCAATCTTGTGAACAATTATTATGGGTCTATTGCTGTTATGTTTTTCCTAATTTAGTTGGTCAACATCATTTCGATTATTATGGGTCTATTGCTGTTATGTTATTCCTAATTTAGTTGGTCAACATCATTTCGATTTTAAATTTTTTTTGAGGGGGAGTGGAGGGGAGTTATCGATCCTTAAACCCTAAATCTCAGTTGTGAAAACAACAATCCTTAACCAACAGGGACAGGGACAAGGGACAAGGTGAATTGGTACAGTCAAACATCCGGTTGGAATTGAAAGTTTAAAGTTATTTGTTGTTTCTACTGAAACAAGGGCCATTTAAAAATGTTTAAAATGTTTCTCAGGTGTTGGGAAATCTTGTCTTCTTCTTCAGTTCACCGACAAACGCTTTCAACCAGTCCATGACTTGACCATTGGCGTTGAGTTTGGGGCTAGAATGATCACAATTGACAACAAACCAATAAAGTTACAGATTTGGGACACGGTTTGTAAAAACCTTTCTTTTGCCTCCTTTTTCTAATTCAACATCCTTGTTGGCCTTCATTTGCCTATAGGTACAAATTTGATGTCAGCTAGTGAATTGAATTAATATAACATATTCGAGTCCTAATTTTTTTTTATCTTTCCAGAACTCATCTTCTCTACAATGATCTACGTTGTTGTGATAATATTGCGAGGCACAATAGTCAAACAAGTAGTACAGTAAACTGGAAGAATGCAGATTGTCGATCCCACGAATACTATCTTATTTAAATATTAGCTTTGATTAACCAAGATCTAATCTAGGGAAAAAAAAATATACAATGATTGGTTGTTTAATCTACTAAAACTTAAAAGCAAACAATCATGAAATCTACTAAATATGTGAAAATCAAAATTGAATTTTTCTTATGAAGTGGAGGTGTTGGAACTCACGATTTGACCCTAGTTCTCATATTCAATTTCGCGTCTAAAGTTTTTCCTAAAGTACTATTTGATCGAATTCACAATTATATTTAATTTTCCTCTCTCGACTGTAACCAAGACCTAATCTAAGGAAAAACACAATAGTTTGTTGTTTAATCTACTTTAACTTAAAAGCAAACAATTATTGTAATGCCCCAAATTTTATAGTTTTCAAAACTCGAAGTGATACTAAATATATCTTGTCTATTTTATTTCTTTCTTTTAAAATCAAATTTATTCATGTAACATAAAAGGTATCTACTATCTAATGATTTAACTCAATAAACAAAGAGTATCTGTAACGACCCAGTCTCTATGTCCAAGCCGTTAGAACATTCGTACTGCCCACTTTGGGAGACTATAAGGCCATCTTACCCCCTCCTTTTTTAATGAGTCTCCAACGATTCAAACTCAATACTTTTGCCTTATGAAAGACTTAAGTTAAATTCTGATACCAATTGGGCGAGTTTTTTTGTAATGACCACAGACTTTCTCCCGCCTTGCTCCCTATAGCTCAGTAGTTATTCCGTGCGCTATTAACTTACATATTGTTCCCTAAGGATTGGGTTCGAATCGTTGGGGACGTGTCAGTAATCCAGTTAGGGCCTACACAATAACTTTTTTTAGAAAGTATACTTCAATTTTTTTATTTTTTATTTTTATTTTTATTTTATTTTATTTTATTTATTTTTTTTGGTTCTCTACCAAATTTAAGGAAGTTGGTGGAATTTTGATCCAAAACAATTTTTTTATTCCATATCATATTTTTCATTGAGTTATGATACCAAAAGTGTGGTGCTATAATCTTAATTCTCAATGATATCGATTCATTGTTACATTAAATGCTTTAAGGCCTTCAGGTTGATTTTATGTTAAATCCTTCAGTATAGACTATCAGATCCAATATTAAATCATTCGTGATGTAGGAATTCTAAAGAAATTCCTTAAGTTATCTATTATCTTGACCAATTGTTCTGAATTTAAGAAACGTGTACTGTGAACTGTAAATTTTGTATTTGTATTAGGTTAAATTAGAATTTGCACGTATCTTGTTGGGTGTTTTCAAAAATACTCACTCTTACAACAAATTTCAGTTTAGAACGGGCCGTGTTGGACACGTGGATGATTGGAGAAGTGGTTGCTCATGTGCCAAGTAAAATTTAGAAAATAAATGGCTAGATGTTATTTTGTTTTAAACGACATTATTTACTCGTAATTTGTATTTGTAAAATTTTGAAACGTCAAAAAATGTTTCTCCTTTAAGTCACTTTTAGATGTTGTATAAATCACACTCTAAAATACTCACAATTATCCAAATTTAAGATCAAGATAAGTACAAAATCGAACTTATCAATATACTTCAAAAGAAATTACTGCATGTGTAACAATGTGTAATGGAAGTTATTTTTCATTACTTCAGGCTGGCCAAGAATCGTTCAGGTCTATTACGAGGTCTTACTACAGAGGTGCTGCTGGGGCACTGCTAGTTTATGATATCACAAGGTACTGTTGCTATTAGAATCTTTGTAAACATCCCCAACATTCATCTTGGGTCAAATGACTTATCATTTTTCAAACAAATATTCTTTTAGAATTTGATTTCTGTAGTGTTTTCCCATTTAATTTTGAGAAATTGTGGAAAGTTGAACTGAATGATGTATTGATGGATGAACCAGTTTCAGTTTGTTTGTTTTTGTGCTTTCATAAGGTGTCCATCTTGAGACATGGAAACCAATTTCTTTATTAGACATGACACATTTAAGAGGTGCCGAATGTTGAAGCCCAATGAATAAAATGAGTTTGAACAAATAATGAGAATATGTGCATTTATATTTCATAAAGGCAGAGAAACCCAACATTATTTTTTTTTTAAAAAAATATATAGGCTTATGCAGATTTTAAGTTGGTATGTTTTATGTATGCTGTCAGGCCCCGTCTTAATGCTCTCAATGAAAATGTGAATTCTCATGTGACAATGGTATGCCTTCGTTGTTACGTTCAGGAGGGAAACTTTTAACCACCTTGCTAGTTGGTTAGAAGATGCGAGGCAGCATGCAAATGCAAACATGTCCATAATGCTGATAGGAAACAAGTGTGATCTGGCTCACAGAAGAGCTGTAAGCACAGAAGAGGGCGAGCAGTTTGCCAGGGAACATGGCTTGATATTCATGGAAGCCTCCGCCAAAACAGCTCAGAATGTTGAAGAGGTGATGAAATCAGTGTTTTGCCACAATATATAGTAAATGAGTTATCTGTTGTAAGGTGTTCTTTACAAACATAGTTGAAGGTTTGATATAATTTTATGGTTCTCCTTGATTGCAGGCGTTTATAAAAACAGCCTCAACTATCTACAAGAAAATTCAAGATGGGGTCTTTGATGTATCAAATGAGGTGTGTTATGTTCTGATTATCACCTGAAATTTGCTTGTCATTTATACTTGCATTGCTCTTATAATTTAAAATGGGAGATGTCATAAAGTTTAGATGGGAGTTTGGCTAAGCTCGAAAAGTTACTTACAAGGCCCATTTGGCATGGCTTTGCCTTTACTTTTCATAAAAATGGACCAGTAAAATGTTGTCACGTCACTATTTATAAACAACATTTATAAATAACCGTTATAAATGGGTTGCCAAACACTATTAATTTTTATTTAAAAACTAATTTCTAGAAGAGCTTCCTGCTCTAGAAGTACTTTTAGAGGATGCCTTGCTGGATTAGCTTCCTCTAAAAACTCTTCTAATTTACGGAAAATTTTTATAAAATTAATCAAATGGGTCCAAAAGTAGCTTTTGGGCTGGTTTCTCAAAACTCATGCCAAACCGAGCACAATAGGGATGGCAATGCGTCGAGTCAAGGACGGGTTAGGCCCGCCCCACAACCCTCTAAAATTCGAAGGGCAGAGACTGTTTATGATTATTTTTTTTTTGGGTATTTTCTTTTTTTTTAAAAAAAACATCGTGTATTGAGGTTGGCGGACCGACCCAACCCCACCCCCACGAACCCTATTAGTCGGGTGCAAATCGCCCTTAATGGGATCGGAATCATCCGATACCCACAGGTTTCAGTCCTATCGAGTTTTATTGTCATCCCTAAGCACAATGTAAATTTGTTCTATGTAAAGAACAAGTTTTTAAAATAAATAATTTCATTAAAAGGTCAAACTTAAAGATAGGTAAGGTTACTGGGACATTAAAGTAATAGTTATCTTCAAAGAATTAACTCTCTTTACTTGAAGATTAAGGAAAACTAAGATATCCAAACATGTTTGAAACAAAAAGGTTACTTATTGTATTTTTAAGCTAACCAAAAATGGCCTTAACAAGAAACATAACTGAAGGGCTCATTGTCACGAGTATAGTTGATGGAACAAGGCTAGAGCCATTAGTTCTTACAATTGCAAGAGCTGTGCCATTTAACACTAGGTGCAGACAGTTTTGTATTATCAAATGGACTAATGGAGTGTTATTTAACACTCCAAATTAGTTTCTTGAATTTAGTTGTGTTGCTGACTTTGGAGAGAAAGGAGTAGTAAAGAGTTCTGATAACCTGGTTCTTATCTAAGTCTTGGATTTTCATTCACTTGGTAGGATGACATTAATTACTACCGACCTTAAGAGTGTATTTGTTTGCCATGGAAAAGGAAAAGGAAAAGGAAACCTTGTATATTTTCCCACCAAAATGGTGAAAAACTTTTTGGTTGGAAAATTGTCTAAAATGTGCTTTAGGCACTTGTAATTGGAAAATATTTGTCATGGCAAATGTTCCAACCAAATACAAAAGAAAGAAAATATTTGGAATGATCTGACTTTTTCCATGGAAAATGTGTGCAATCAAACACTCTTATAGTTCTGATATACTTAAAAAAGACAACAGATTTGGCTGTATACACCATAATAACTTGTGGTCAATTATATGAATCTTCAATGTCCTTATTGAATGATCTAATACAATTAGGTCAAGATCGTATTACCTTGTAGGTTGAAATTCGCTAAAGTTGAAACTTGAAAGAAAGAAAGGTTTCCCACTAGTCATGGAAATCACTATCAATAATTTTAGGGAGACATTATTATGAGACATTTTTTAGAAATCTTGTGAGGTGACACAGTTTTATTAAATAATGGATATAACTTGTAATACCTCGACTAAGAAAGATTAAAAGAAATGATAGGTACTACTCATACCAACAAGGTGCACCTTCTTTTCCGGAAGTCCATCGTTAGAAACTCCAAAGTTAAGCGTGCTTAGCTTGGAGCAATTCTGGGATGGGTGACCTCCTGGGAAGTTTTCTCGGGGAGCGTGCGAGTGAGGACAAAGCATGCTGAAAAGACTCGTGTTGGTACGGTGGGGACAGTACGCCGTCATCTAACGGTCGGAACAGCCCGTTAAGTGGGACCCGGGTCGTTACAAATGGTATCAGAGCCGGTCGCCACCCGGAAATCGGGAACTAAGTGCTACGCCATAAGGCGGGAGCCACCTCTAGAATCCCAACGCCTGGCAACAGATCCTCAGATGGGTTAAGCGCGACGAGGACGTCGCGAGTTTAACAGGGGGTGATTGTAATACCCCGACTAAGAAAGATTAAAAGAAATGATAGGTACTATTCATACCAACAAGGTGCACCTTCTTTTCCGGAAGTCCATCGTTAGAAACTCCAAAGTTAAGCGTGCTTGGCTTGGAGCAATTCTGAGATGGGTGACCTCCTGGGAAGCTCTGTGTTAGTGTCTAGATTTATATATGTTCAACAAGAAGCTCCAAGAAGCTTTTTTTCAAATTAAAAATGAGTATATTTTATATAAATAAAAATCAGTAATAATCATCAAAGATTAATTTTATTACATTATTTAATAAATGTGTATCCAGCTTTTTTGAAAAATCATATCTCGGTCTGCCATTTCACGGCGTATCCATGTCCCTCGCCTTGCTTCTTTGCAAAAGATTCTATACACGTCATATTAGTTTTACTTGACCTAAGCACATTTACAAGGTACTCTGAACTTCTAGCTGAAGACTTTCATAGAGTGATAGCAGCTTTATTGATGAGTGAGAAGATATCACATTGTGTTTTGAGTTGGTAATTATCACAATTCACAGTTTCATGTCTCATAGTTTCATCAACTAACTTTACCATCTGTGAGTGGGTGTGCCAAGGAATCTAATATTGGATATGCAATGTAAGCACGTCTATGAATGAAGTGAACTTGAGATATAACCTTGATTGCAAGCTTACACTGAGAATAACCTCTGCAATATTACCATGTCTCAAGCTCGTGATGGTTTGATTATAAATTTTTTCCCCTCCCTAGAACCATTCCCATCACAGAGGATGTAGCTTTTCAGGTGCATCGGATCTATATGCATTTACAAATTTAGTTTGTAAAAGTGCTTCTTTCCTTGTAGTCCCTTCTGGCACTAAAATATTGTTCCCTTGGTTTACTTTTCAGTCTTATGGAATCAAAGTTGGATATGGGGGAGTTCCAGGACCTTCAATAGGAAGAGATGGAGTGGCGTCTCAAGGAGGAGCGTGCTGCAGTTGAATGTTGGAATCAACTCTTTGAACATATGGATAAATTTAATAATTGTTTATTATGATTTTCTTGTCTTCTGAGTTTCGCTAATATATTTGGTCACTTGTATAAAATTGTAATGTCTCGGAGCGTGTGGTGTTTATCTTTGAATATTGGTTATTACCTGATTTGATGTATATCAGAAGACGAGCTAAAGAACAAATAATACCGGGTGAATTCTCTGGCGTTAAATGGTCTTGATTTGCTTTTCTAGTCTTTAATTAATCCCTTTAGCTTCATGTTTTGTTTTGTTTTTTTTTTTTTCCTTTTGAAATGAGCTTCATGCGCTTTAATTGGGTAAAGATTTGGCCGATTTTCAGTTTCTCTATACTGTTTTTCTAATTTTTTTTTTTTTCATTTTATATATTTTTTTAAATATAATATATATTTCGTCTCGAAACGGCACCGTTTAGAAATGTACTATAAAGATAAGTGTTGACCACAAAATCCGGCTGGATCTTGGACCAAAACGTCTCAGCTCCTCCCTCTTGAACATCTTGAACACGTGGATCTCCTGCGCACTGTGACAAACAATCAGTTTGCAAAGGGGGTTGTGGTGGCTCCCGTTTGCACTCCGATGTCAAAGTCAGTACTCATTTTGGACGAATATATGTTGGGTGCGGGAGATATAAATGTGTAAAAGAGAGAAAAGGGAGTGAGAGAAGTATATTGATAACTGTATTAAATTTCTAACCCCTTACTAGGCGGGAGGAGTACCATATTTATAGGGAAATTCTTCATCTCGGATCATGACATGTGGCATACTTTACACTTGTCTTCACCCTAGCTCTCGGAAGTGACAGCCTTGCTTTTTTACTGTAATCATTGCTACATTTCGTAGGGGATGGACGCCTGTCACATCAGGGTAAAGGCATTGTCCCATCACTGACTCCATCTTGGTAAAGGCATTGTCTCATCTCTCTTCTGGTCAACGCCATAAAGCTCCCTGACTGAGTATAAAGCACATCGGCCAGACGTAAACCAGGTCGGCTAAAGAGGTTTTGCTTGAAGTACCACCTCGACATTTGACCCAAAGTGATAGTTTAGACCTTAACCATGGGTCAAGGTCCATTGGACCTTAGTTGGGCCCTTGCTAGTGGGTCACTGTACCTCTCTTTGGGCTTGAATTCAATACTAGTCCCTCAAATCCGAAGGGATCATTCATGGACGCGTAGGATTTGTTTTTACGCCCGAGGCACTAACTTTGCTATGGTGGCTTTCATATGATGCCGCAGACCTGCTGCCTAGGACGACCTTCCTTATGGGAGTGGCATTTTGCAGCGCGTGGTACTCACCGTGATAGCTGAACGATTTTGTTCCTCCCTTTGACGGCTGACGCTTTGATTAGCCCATTCTCCAAGAAGCATGGGTTAACCACATTAATCATACGGCTCACGAAAATCAAGGAATCCAGATCATTGGGATCTCTATAAATAACGCCTAGCTAATAACGCCTCGTACTCAGCAACATTGTTTGAGGCTTTGAATTCAAGGCGGACCGCACTGTGTAGTTTAAATCCCTCTGGGCTTATTAGCAATATTCCCGCACCGGATCGTCCCTCAGCCGAGGACCCATCAACGAACAATTTCCACTCTCGACTGTCATCTGTGTTATCAACCATCTCGACCTCCGGTGGATGTGTGAATTCGACTATGAAGTCAGCCAACACTTGACCCTTTACAGCGGTTCGAGGCACATAATGTAGGTCTAACTGGCTGATTTCTATCGCCCATTTCAGTAACCTCCCAGATACGTCTGGTTTTTGCAACACTTGTCTTATGGGAAAGTTGGTGAGCACGCGTATGGAGTGTGCCTGAAAGTAGGGACGAAGTTTGCGAGAGGCTGTGAGTAACGAGAGAGCAAGTTTCTCCATATCTGGGTAGCGTGTCTCGGCATCCAGCATGGCTTTGCTCACATAATATACTGGGAACTGATTCTCATCCTCCTCTCTGACTAACACTGAGCTAACAGCCTCTTTGGACACAGCCAAATACAGGTAGAGAGGATCGCCAGCCTTTGGCTTCGATAGCAATGGGGGCCGTCCCAAAGATGCTTTCAGGTCGGCGAAAGCCTGCTCACATTTCGGCGTCCATTGGAATCGCTTTCCCCCTTTTAGGACCTTGAAAAACGGCAAGCATTTGTCAGTGGATTTGGAGACGAATTGATTCAAGGCCGCAATTCTCCCCGTTAAGCTTTGTACTTCTTTCGGATTTCGAGGCGATTGCATGTTTAACAAAGCATTGATTTTGTCGGGATTAGCTTCGATTCCCCTCTTATTCACCATGAATCCAAGAAATTTTCCAGATGCCACCCCAAATGTACACTTCGCTGGGTTGAGCTTCATTCGATATTTCCTCAGAACATCGAAGGCCTCTGACAAATGGTGGATATGATCCGCGGCGACCATGCTTTTGACCAGCATGTCATCGACATACACCTCCATGGTGCTTCCTAATTGTTCTGAAAACATGCGATTTACCAGCCTCTGATAGGTAGCTCCCGCATTTTTCAAGCCGAATGGTATAGCTTTGTAGCAATAGAGTCTTCTATCTGTTATAAACGAAGTATGCTCCTCGTCCGATTCACACATGTGGATCTGATTGTACCCGGAGTAGGCATCCATGAAGCTCACCAGTTCATGCCCTACTGTAGAGTCAACCAACTGATCGATCCAGGGCAGTGGAAAACTGTCTTTTGGACATGCCTGGTTCAAGTTTGAAAAATCAATACATACCCTCAGTTTCCCATTGTGTTTTGGTACCAAAACAGGGTTTGATACCCACTTCGGGTAGCGGGACTCTCTGATGAAGCCATTTTTCAATAGCTTCGTAACCTCGTCTTTCAAGGCCTAGGGCTTCGGGGATCAATCTGGAGTCTGTGACAGACCTCTTTAGGATCGATCCCAACCATGTCACCATGCTTACATGTGAATACATCGAGATTTTCAAATAAGAAGCTCTTCAATTGATTTTTGTATTCAATTGGTGAATCCAATCCGATCTGCAATTCCTTGATTGGATCAAACGGGTCTACACCGAAGCATTCTAGCTTTTCGGCCGGGGTGGAGCAATTGTCTCCTACCATTCTTGGGTCCAGATCTTCCAAATCTTCTTCTAGTGTCATCGTGACGTCCTTATTTCCAGAAGGCCCTTCACCCAATCTTTTAGTGTAGCGCCCCGAGTTCCGTATACCCGATTCACTACGTCATTTTCTGTCTAAATTTTTCGAATAATATTTTTGCGGAAGAAATAATTGAAATTCATTTTTGGCAACATTAAATAAACTGTAATGGCCGATAAAATTGAAAATATTTATGAAACCATTTGAAATAGTAAATCGAACCATTAATATTGTAAAGAAATTGCCAATGTCATAATTTCTCAAATAAATGAACTTCTCTAAATTATTCGATTGTTTGGAAAATACGGAAACCATTAACGTCAAACTTTCAACTGTTTAACGATTATTGCCACCATCATTCATCGCTCGCCACCGTCTCCGAAATCTGCAAAACTGTTAAAAAGTAGGGTGAGTATTTCATGGGGGAAATACTCAGTAGACTCATCGCAAATTAATTTAATTTATAAGATGATTAAACACACAAATCCCGGCTCTTTATAAAACGGGCATTGATAGAGCTTCTTTATAAAACTGCTCTTGATAAAACTCATATTGTGCATTACAGCACGAGACATATTGTGAAAATAATAGGCTCTTTGAAAATAGCTCTTTGAAAACAGCTCTTTGAAAACCATATACTTATAAAAACATTTTAATTATGCCAAGCATAATTTCTTTTGAAAGCATAACATAAGATAGGATTGAAACCTCATAAACATAAATAGACACAAGAACTTTACCGAACTTAGGTAGCAAGAATTCTTATGCATTAAAACCATAATAACAGTAAGATCATAATAACATAGGATAAGATCGAAATCCTCATAAATATAAGAATTTTACCGAACTTAGGTGGCAAGAATTCTTATGTAGTAAAATCATAATAACAGTAAGATCATAATAACAGTAAGATCATAATAACAGTAAGTATACCAAACAATAATTCATGAAATTCATAGGGATCATTTCCATCATAACATAAGATAGGATCGAAATCCTCATAAACATACGCGACAGGAATTTTACCGAACTTAGGTGGTAAATCCTCATAAACATATGGAAAGACAGGAATTTTACCGAACTTAGGTGGTAAATCCTCATAAACTTATGGAGACACAAGAATTTTACCGAACTTAGGTGGTAAGAATTCTTATGTGCATAGCAATGATCCAAAACATATAAAACATTATCGTAAAAACATAGGGTATACTTACTTTTCATAAAAACATAAGGTATATTTACCTTTCATAAAACATACTTAATTTTCTTGAAAATTGACTTTCACAAGTCACATGACATTCATATGAAATCATAATTTAAATCAATTAATAAGTGCGAGTCTACCTCAAATCCGACGAGTGCAAAGTTGAGCGGGAATGACTTCAATTTCTTTAAATTCTCCGTACGCTTCGTCTTAGCCAATAAGTCACTTTAGTCTATCGAATATATAGTTCAAAATGATAAATTATAACTTGAGGACTAAAATTGATGTTTTGAAAGTTGAGGGACTAAAATGAATACTTTTGAAAGTTGAAGGAACCAAATTGGATATTTTGAAAGTTGAGGGACTAAAATAAATACTTTTAAAACTTGGGCTTAAAATCAAATGATTTAAATCGGCAGGGACTGAATTAAAATGATTTCGATACTTAGGGACTGAAATAATAACTTTTCAAACTTGGGGGACCAATCTGCAAGTTTTGAAAGTATTAAAATAAATCAGATTTTATAATATATCATATCTTTACCCTCTCTCTCTCTCATATACTCTCTGAATCAGTCCGAGAGAAAAACACAGAGTTTGGGTCCGGCGGAGGTACTGCCGGCGATTTGCCGGTGAAACGCCGTGGTCAAGCGGCGGCTGCCAGGGTAGCAGTGGGGTGGTTGAAGGAAGTTATTTGGGTGGTTTATTGTGTGAAACCGAAACCAAATCAAAGCTGGAAATCGAAATCGGATTTGTGCTTTTCGGCCAAAATCTGTCCAATGATGGTCTGAGGTGAGGTAAGTACTTTGTTTGGCTTATTCTTGGGTTTGGGTTGATTTTGGGTTCGAGGTGGCTGATTCGAAAATGGGTGATGAGGGTGCTGAGTTGGTGGCGGTTGAAATGGTGAAGAAGGTAGCGATGGCATTGGGTGTTGACTTGGGGCTGCAAGCGGCGGCTGCAGTGTTTGGCAGCTAGTTGATGGTCGGCGAACTGATGGTGAAAGGGGCGGATTGGTATTGAAAATAGCAGCGTTGGTGGATGATGGTTGCTGCTTGATTCGGTGGTGGTGAATGTATTGAATGGCTGCTTGATGAAATTTAGCAGTGGTTGGTTTTGGTGATTTAAAATTGAGTAGTGGTGATCAGAGGGAGTGATATCGTCTGCTGGTTGTAAATGATCAGCTGTGATGCAACTTGGTGGTGGTTTGATTGAGCGGCGATGGTGACGATGGTAGAGGGCAGTGTATGGTGATAGGCGGTAGATTGGTGGATTTGAGTGGTTGTCGAATGGTTCCGAAATGAATTTGGTGGTGATGTTGAACATTGAAATAGGTGGAGTTGGTGATCAAAGTGGAGGCTATAACTTTGCTGGAAAGAATGGTTGGAATATGAGAATGGAGCTGGAAAGGGGAAACTGCACATGGAAGGTTTCAACTTGGCAGTAGGGACTGGAAATGGCTTTCGGCGATGCTGAGGATGATGAGAATGATGGTGTTTGCTTTGATGGTGGATATAGGTTGGAAATGAGGTGGAAAGGAGAATAAAGAGGAATGTAAAATGTGGGAAGTAATCAACTAAAAATTAGACTAACTTTGATTAAGAAATGTATTTAAAACAGATATATTTTGGACTGAAAATAAATCTGAGAATGGATGAATTTTGAGATAAAAATTGAATTACATATTTTGGACTTAAAATAATTTAATAAGGAATATTGGAATTAAAATGATTTTGAAAATGATACTTTAATTAAAATAATATAATTATAGAAATTCGGATTTTAATTTAAAATCGAACAAATTCGATATTTCTTGACTTGGCTAGACGAATTCGTCGCGGCGTTAACTTCAAAATAATAAATGAAATAGTAGCGACACAATTTTCTAAATATTAAAATAATTATTTATTGCATAAAAATTCTGGGTCGCTATAATCTTACCTCCTTAAAATAATTTCGTCCTCGAAATTAAACTTACTTAATCTTATAATTTCTGAATACTTAATCAGAATCTCTTCTTCTTATCATCGAATATTCTCAAAATAATCAAAACAATTCCCAATCGTATGTAAAAATTTCATCATATCTTGTAGTATTCATGTAACTTGTCACTTATCATCGTATCATGTGACCTCAAATATTCGTATATATCTCTAAAATTTCAACAAATCTTTACTGACATATCGTATCATAATAATTTTTTCCTTTCTTATCATCGAAAATTCCCAAAATAATCAAAGAATTACCTGAATATTTTCTCTACGTAATATACCCAAACATATCAACATAATATCATCAACTTATCTTTCCAATATTTGTAACCCAAAATTCAGTAAACAAATATCTCCCAAAACTAAGATTCTATACTTAAATGTCACCACATTTCCTGCAAAGTATTTCTTTCACTTGTATATACGTATGAATTCTGATTCAATACGGTACTCATTTTACTTTCCACGTATCATCACACTATACCAAGATTATCATTATTAAAACAAAATATCAGTACCCATAATCCAAGAAAATATTCCAAATCTCCAATCAAATCTCCTTTATCGATAAAATTTAACAGCGCATTACTTCTTGTCTCCTCTTTTCATTAAAATAATCCTGCGCTTTCTTGCTGGTCACAACATCACGCGGATTCACTCAGATCCTTTGCGCTTTTAAATAGTTCATGCTGAGAAGAGGTTGAATCATCAAACAATGGATATCATTCTTTCTAACATTCGCAAGTATTATTCCAGTCTTCCTATGAATGATCTGAGAAAGATCTATAAAATAAGGCTCGAAAGATTGAGGTTGCTGATGGCTCATGGTGTTCCAGAAGATGTTCGCTGGTTGATAGAAGCAAATGTTCGACTATCTGGTGAATTACCATCAACATTTCCAAAGCACATGCCTGGTTTAGGCAAAAGCACTTTTGCAAAGAAACGAAGAGCAAAAAGACTGGGTGGTTGCTACAAATGTGCTCGTTGGAACTGTAATACTCGTTGCAAATCAGTAGGATATTCTTCTACTAATCGGGATGATAAAATCGAATTCATAAAGGGTGGACTGAGTAAGGAGTCTTTGGATGATATTCGACTGACTCTTGAGACGCACCCAAGTGGTTATGTGCAACGTGAACTTCTCTCCTTATACGCTCAGTTTAACGAGGACAAAAATCGTTATAGTCTCCAAAATATAATATCGAAAGATCCTGTTTGCCAGTCTGTTTTACAAAATGAGGCTTCTGGCAGTTCAGCAATGATATAAGGTAAATCTTTTAAAATATTTTGCTGCTTTCTTTCACGCGTTTTGAAAATAAAATATATTTTCCTTTTCTCGAGTTTTGATAAAGCTGGAAATAAAATATTTAATCGCCGAAAGGTGACAGCCTCGATACGATAAAAATATTCAAAAGTGGGCTGATTTTGTCAAAAGTAAATCTTTACTTTTTCAGAATCAATCAAAAACAGTAAATTTTTCCGGCTTTAAATAGCCAAACATATTTCATAGTTCAGGCATCCCAAAATCACATCTTCTTCGTAAGTTTTCCTTTCTTTACTATCAAAGATGGAAGCACCAAAACTTCGACAGATCAAAACTATTTGTGTATTTTGTGGATCAAAAGTGGGGAAAGGCTTCGGTTATCTAGAAGCGGCTGTAGATCTTGGAAAGAAACTGGGGGAAAAAGGTATCACTCTTGTATATGGGGGTGGTAGCAGTGGTCTAATGGGTTGTGTTTCCCAATCTGCTCTTGCAGAGAAATCAAAAGTAATCGGTGTCATACCTGTCCCTTTTGGTAGATGTTGCAGGCAAAACACGAGGGCATGAAGTTCAAACCTTATCCATCCATGAACGCATAACTTGTATGCTATATGGTTCTGATGCCTTTATAGCCCTGCCCGGAGGTTTTGGTACCTTAGAAGAAATTTTTAACATTACCTCGTGGGCTCAACTAGATCTCCATACTAAGCCTATTGGGCTTCTGAATGTTAACAATTTCTTTGATGGTTTGTTAACCTTTCTTGATTATGCTGTGGAACAGGGATTCATCTCTCCATTTTCCAGAAGGCTTCTTATTTCCGCTCCTACTATTGATGAACTACTGGATAAGCTGCAGTCATATATCTCAATACAAGATCCAGCAGGAGTTAAGATAGATTGGTCGCAAGGAAGGGGAATCAAGCGAAAATGGAGTCCGGTTAATGTAAATTTAACTCTGTGAATCTTAGAATAGGTGGGGGTAGAGTACGGAGTATTCTCACTCTCGAGACACCCCTCCATTTACTAGGATTTCCTTAATGTTTAAATCTTGTGTGTACCTCAAAGGTTCCAGGTGGTAGATTACGGAGTATTCTTACTCTCGAAACACACCTCTTTGAAGGTTTCTTTATTTCCTCAAAAGATCAGAGGTGGTAGGATACGGCTACTCCGGAAACACATCTCTCATTTTGAGGATTATCCCATGCTTCTCTCGTTTGCTTTTGTGTGTTTCATGTATTTCCTTTCCAGTGTGACTCTTGTGTGTTCTCCTTATGAGAAAATAATAAAATCTCTGCTATCATCTACTAAATCTCGTTTGTGATGTAAATGAACTTGCATGTCTAACCTTAATTCCTTTAGTAGATGCTTATCATATCATGCTCTTAATTCCAAATGATAAAAATTCTAGGCAGAGTTTCCCTTGTAATTTGGACTTATCCAAACCATAAGCATACTTCATAACTCACAATAATAAATAACTCCACATTTAATCACAACGATAAAAAAATATTGAAAACGATTCCAACACTTCAATATCATCAAAATATCTCATAATTCAATTCATAATTCCTCAACATAACAATTTCAAATCATATTTTTCAATATCACAATATCACTTCCTTCCATACCTTAATTGGCTCAAAAGACTACTCATAATTATAAATATATACCATAAATCATATTCCCTTATGCTCAACACTCGTTTTCTTTCTTAAAAAAAATTTCTCATAATCATACATTAAAGCATATAAGTTATGACAAAGCATAACAACATCATTATTTTCGAAAGATACATTCTTATTTCTCATAAATCATAAGTATCCGAAATACTCTTCATTCTTTCTCATAAATCAATAAAATGAGTATTCGAAATACTGAAATAACTTTAAACATCATAAACTTCTTTACCTCGGAGTTGGTGGAACGAAATGATGGCAGTGGCAATCTTCATCAATAATATTTTATAATGGAAAATATTTCTTGAAAATTCATTTTTTTTTTTTTTTTGAAAATTTTTCCAGTCTACAGAAACGCAGACTAGCTCTGATACCAACTTGTAGCGCCCCGAGTTCTGTATACCCGATTCACTACGTCATTTTCTGTCTAAATTTTTCGAATAATATTTTTGCGGAAGAAATAATTGAAATTCATTTTTGGCAACATTAAATAAACTGTAATGGCCGATAAAATTGAAAACATTTATGAAACCATTTGAAATAGTAAATCGAACCATTAATATTGTAAAGAAATTGCCAATGTCATAATTTCTCAAATAAATGAACTTCTCTAAATTATTCGATTGTTTGGAAAATACGGAAACCATTAACGTCAAACTTTCAACTGTTTAACGATTATTGCCACCATCATTCATCGCTCGCCACCGTCTCCGAAATCTGCAAAACTGTTAAAAAGTAGGGTGAGTATTTCATGGGGGAAATACTCAGTAGACTCATCGCAAATTAATTTAATTTATAAGATGATTAAACACACAAATCCCGGCTCTTTATAAAACGGGCATTGATAGAGCTTCTTTATAAAACTGCTCTTGATAAAACTCATATTGTGCATTACAGCACGAGACATATTGTGAAAATAATAGGCTCTTTGAAAATAGCTCTTTGAAAACAGCTCTTTGAAAACAATATACTTATAAAAACATTTTAATTATGCCAAGCATAATTTCTTTTGAAAGCATAACATAAGATAGGATTGAAATCCTCATAAACATAAATAGACACAAGAACTTTACCGAACTTAGGTAGCAAGAATTATTATGCATTAAAACCATAATAACAGTAAGATCATAATAACATAGGATAAGATCGAAATCCTCATAAATATAAGAATTTTACCGAACTTAGGTGGCAAGAATTCTTATGTAGTAAAATCATAATAACAGTAAGATCATAATAACAGTAAGATCATAATAACAGTAAGTATACCAAAACATAATTCATGAAATTCATAGGGATCATTTCCATCATAACATAAGATAGGATCGAAATCCTCATAAACATACGCGACAGGAATTTTACCGAACTTAGGTGGTAAATCCTCATAAACATATGGAAAGACAGGAATTTTACCGAACTTAGGTGGTAAATCCTCATAAACTTATGGAGACACAAGAATTTTACCGAACTTAGGTGGTAAGAATTCTTATGTGCATAGCAATGATCCAAAACATATAAAACATTATCGTAAAAACATAGGGTATACTTACTTTTCATAAAAACATAAGGTATATTTACCTTTCATAAAACATACTTAATTTTCTTGAAAATTGACTTTCACAAGTCACATGACATTCATATGAAATCATAATTTAAATCAATTAATAAGTGCGAGTCTACCTCAAATCCGACGAGTGCAAAGTTGAGCGGGAATGACTTCAATTTCTTTAAATTCTCCGTACGCTTCGTCTTAGCCAATAAGTCACTTTAGTCTATCGAATATATAGTTCAAAATGATAAATTATAACTTGAGGACTAAAATTGATGTTTTGAAAGTTGAGGGACTAAAATGAATACTTTTGAAAGTTGAAGGAACCAAATTGGATATTTTGAAAGTTGAGGGACTAAAATAAATACTTTTAAAACTTGGGCTTAAAATCAAATGATTTAAATCGGCAGGGACTGAATTAAAATGATTTCGATACTTAGGGACTGAAATAATAACTTTTCAAACTTGGGGGACCAATCTGCAAGTTTTGAAAGTATTAAAATAAATCAGATTTTATAATATATCATATCTTTACCCTCTCTCTCTCTCATATACTCTCTGAATCAGTCCGAGAGAAAAACACAGAGTTTGGGTCCGGCGGAGGTACTGCCGGCGATTTGCCGGTGAAACGCCGTGGTCAAGCGGCGGCTGCCAGGGTAGCAGTGGGGTGGTTGAAGGAAGTTATTTGGGTGGTTTATTGTGTGAAACCGAAACCAAATCAAAGCTGGAAATCGAAATCGGATTTGTGCTTTTCGGCCAAAATCTGTCCAATGATGGTCTGAGGTGAGGTAAGTACTTTGTTTGGCTTATTCTTGGGTTTGGGTTGATTTTGGGTTCGAGGTGGCTGATTCGAAAATGGGTGATGAGGGTGCTGAGTTGGTGGCGGTTGAAATGGTGAAGAAGGTAGCGATGGCATTGGGTGTTGACTTGGGGCTGCAAGCGGCGGCTGCAGTGTTTGGCAGCTAGTTGATGGTCGGCGAACTGATGGTGAAAGGGGCGGATTGGTATTGAAAATAGCAGCGTTGGTGGATGATGGTTGCTGCTTGATTCGGTGGTGGTGAATGTATTGAATGGCTGCTTGATGAAATTTAGCAGTGGTTGGTTTTGGTGATTTAAAATTGAGTAGTGGTGATCAGAGGGAGTGATATCGTCTGATGGTTGTAAATGATCAGCTGTGATGCAACTTGGTGGTGGTTTGATTGAGCGGCGATGGTGACGATGGTAGAGGGCAGTGTATGGTGATAGGCGGTAGATTGGTGGATTTGAGTGGTTGTCGAATGGTTCCGAAATGAATTTGGTGGTGATGTTGAACATTGAAATAGGTGGAGTTGGTGATCAAAGTGGAGGCTATAACTTTGCTGGAAAGAATGGTTGGAATATGAGAATGGAGCTGGAAAGGGGAAACTGCACATGGAAGGTTTCAACTTGGCAGTAGGGACTGGAAATGGCTTTCGGCGATGCTGAGGATGATGAGAATGATGGTGTTTGCTTTGATTGTGGATATAGGTTGGAAATGAGGTGGAAAGGAGAATAAAGAGGAATGTAAAATGTGGGAAGTAATCAACTAAAAATTAGACTAACTTTGATTAAGAAATGTATTTAAAACAGATATATTTTGGACTGAAAATAAATCTGAGAATGGATGAATTTTGAGATAAAAATTGAATTACATATTTTGGACTTAAAATAATTTAATAAGGAATATTGGAATTAAAATGATTTTGAAAATGATACTTTAATTAAAATAATATAATTATAGAAATTCGGATTTTAATTTAAAATCGAACAAATTCGATATTTCTTGACTTGGCTAGACGAATTCGTCGCGGCGTTAACTTCAAAATAATAAATGAAATAGTAGCGACACAATTTTCTAAATATTAAAATAATTATTTATTGCATAAAAATTCTGGGTCGCTATATTTAGGGTCTGGAGCAGCCTCGGCCATGGCTACATCACTAATCATGTTCAAGCTTCGATCTTGAAACTTTCGGATTGCGTTCGTGTAACAGGCCCGCGACTCAGTTTGGCTCCCCCTTACAGTCGCAACGCCATGCTCTGTGGGGAACTTCATGCAAATGTATTTCATATGCGTTGCAGTCCCCAAGTCAATGAGACCTGGCCTCCCAATTGAACCATGATAGGAGGAGATTTTGTCCACCACCAAAAATTCCACGAGGATTCTGGAAACAGTTGGTGTTTGCCCTACCTCAGTTATTAGGGTTATGGATCCTCTGGGGGTTATGCCGTCTCCCATGAATCCATATATCGGATCCGGGACTGGAATGAGTGGAGTACTGATCCCCATTTTGTCGAAAGTTACCTCGTAAATCACATTTACCGAGGCACCATCATCTACCATCATCCGCGACAATCCATTCCGGGCCACCACTACCCTTATAACCAATGCATCATTGTGTGGGAAGTGTACTCCAATGGCATCGTCGTGGGTGAATATGATAGGTTATGTCCGTGGCATCCCTACAGGATGTGAATGGATATGGTAATTTACGTTGGCGGGCTGCTTAGCCTCTCTGATATACCTCTTTTGGGAGTTGTTTGTGTTCCCACCTGGGTGGGTGCCTCCCAGTATTGTATCGATTTCACGGATAGGGAGGTCGGCCACAGGCATAGGTGGCTCCCGTGTGTCTTTAGCATGCGCCGAGGCGGTATCCTGGCCCTTGTTCCTGTCTCTTTGACGATTATCAACCCTTTCTTTAGTTGAGTTCTTCCACAGAGCTCTTCTGTCAGCTCGGTTGAACTTCGGGCCATCGCATTTTTGGGTTCTCCTCGTTTCGGGGGAGAAGTCACTTCCCCTTCTCCCCTGCGCCTTTTGGTCAGCTAACATGTGGATTTCCCTGCAATCCTCTGTTGCGTGACCGTAATATCTGTGGTAGGCGCAGTAAGCCCCAATCATGGGTTGTTTTCCACTTCGGCTACTTTCCATCTTTCCTTAACCCGTGGGGGGATTCTGAGAAGGAGTGTTGGAATGCAAGTGCGGGATAGCTTCCATGATTTCTGCTGCATAACTAGACCCTGTCCCCGGAAACAGACGTGGCGCTCCACCTCGATTACCGCCGACCCTATCCTTGTTCCCTCCTTTCTTGAGGTTTGCTTCCTTGGAATACCCGAGGTTGTATCTCCCTTGGGGGTGATTATCTCTGGCCCTAGCCATTTCTTCCGATACAATTTCCTCTTTCATTAGGTCTACCAGAGCATTGTAATCCCTTAGTTTCCTGCTCCGGACATCCCTCCAGAACATACTGGTCATATCTAGCCCTCCTTTCAAAGCGGAAAAAATCTCCGCTTCTGTGATATTTTCACAGATGTGCATCTCTTCAGTAAATCGAGCTAGATAACTCTTCAAAGATTCGTCACTTCCTTGCCTCAGATCCTGAAGGCGTTGGAGTGGGAGCTAGCCAGGCCTGGAGGAAACAAAGTCATTTTTAAAAGCCGTCCGTGAAGGGACTTATTTCCTCTTCGTCATCCAGCTCGTATGAGGGCAGTTCACTGTTCTCGTCGTGGCCAGAATGCATTGGACCATGGTATTGGTCATAGAGCGGCGGAGCATACTCCTGTCTTTGTGGTGGCAAGACACGACCGTAGTTTGGCCTTTCGTGGGTTGGTAGCTCGTTGCAAGATTTTTTCCGAGCTGCTTCTGCTCTTCTCTCCTGCCTATTCCTAGGCTCATGTGTTGGGGCCAACCTTTTTGCTCCTGTACCATGTTGGTCCCTATGTATCTGACCCTGCGACACGGCTTCTTCTGCACGTCGCTCCCGCCTATTCCTAGGCTCTGTTGCATTGTGCCGACCTGGATCCGTTTGCCCCCGTCACTGGCCCCTGAATAACCCTCCTATTCGGCTGAAGACGCTGCCGGATTTTGCGGGAGAAGCCTCCCTGTGTCTAGCTGGGAGTGGATTTTGTTCCTCATGTGCTTCAGGCTCTGGGCATTCCTCGTAGAAGGGCACGGATTCCACCTCGACATATGCTTGTGGATCTTGGTAATAATACGAGGCAGTGGCCGGATCGGATGGTGAGTAATGTGGCTGTGGATATTGCTGAGGCATCATGGGTTCGTTCATAACATACCCTCTGGCCATGTAGGCATTCATCGCAGCGGTCTGTTCTATCTGCTGCTTCTGCATTTTCAACATTTGGACCGCCATGCGAGTCATGTCCCGCAACATGCGGAGATTACGGTGCCGGCGTGGTGGGTTAGGTTGCGCCACTCCCTCATTGGCGTTCTCATGAGGTCCTTGAGGAATCTCCTCCTCGCTGTGCTGGCCATTCCTACCCTTACGGGGGTTAATATCGTCATTGCTTTCGTTCATGTTTCAGAGAGATTTCTTGGTTTTAGTTTATCTTTCAAGTATAGATAGACTTCTTTCTCAATGCTCCGAGCCTTTTTTAAGGTTTTTAAACTTATGTTTCAAAGTTTTAAACATTTTTCAAGGTGAATAAACTTATGTTTCAAAGCTCTTTAGCCTTTTTCAAGGTGAATAAACTTATGTTTCAAAACTCTTTACCTTTTTCAAGGTCACCGAACTTATATTTCAAAGCTCCACACCTTTTTCAAGGGTGTTAAACTTATGTTTCAAAGTCTTGAGCCTTTTTCAAGGTCACCGAACTTATATTTCAAAGCTCCACACCTTTTTCAAGGGTGTTAAACTTATGTTTCAAAGTCTTATGCTTTTTTCAAGGTGAGCAAACTTATGTTTCAAAGTTTTATGCCTTTTTCAAAGTAAGGAAACTTATGTTTCAAAGTTTTTGCAGTTCTCCACTCTTTTGCAAGAGGTGACTCGTCCTTTTTCAGGATTTCCTTTCTATGTGTGGCTTTTCACCACACGTTTTCGTAGTTAGCAGTATGGTTTCCCATAGACGGCGCCAAAATGTTGACCACAAAATCCGGCTGGACCTTGGACCAACACGTCTCAGCTCCTCCCTCTTGAACACGTGGATCTCCTGCGCACTGTGACAAACAATCAGTTTGCAAAGGGGGCCGAGGTGGCTCCCGTTTGCATTCTGATGCCAAAGTCAGTACTCATTTTGGGCGAATATATGTTGGGTGCGAGAGATATAAATGTGTAAAAGAGAGAAAATGGAGTAAGAGAAGTATATTGATAACTGTATTAAATTGCTAACCCCTTACTAGGCGGGAGGAGTGCCATATTTATAGGGGAATTCTTCATCTCGGATCATGACATGTGGCATACTTTACACTTGTCTTCACCCTAGCTCTCGGAAGTGACACCTTGCTTTTTGACTGTAATATTACTACATTTCGTAGGGGATGGACGCCTATCACATCAGGGTAAAGGCATTGTCCCATCACTGACTCCATCATGGTAAAGGCATTGTCCCATCTCTCTTCTGGTCAATGTCATAAAGCGCCCCGGCTGAGTATAAAGCACATCGGCCAGACGTAAACCAGGTCGGCTAAAGAGGTTTTGCTTGACGTACCACCTCGGCATTTGACCCAAGGTGATAGTTTAGACCTTAACCATGGGTCAAGGTCCATTGGGCCTTAGTTAGGCCCCTGCTAGTGGGTCATTGTACCTCTCTTTGGGCTTGAATTCAACAATAAGGTTTGCTATATCGTTATTTCTAAACTTTTCCTCGGCTCATCGTTCTTTTTTTCGTGTTCATCCTCATCTGCAAATTTAGGACTAGGCCAGATTTGGAACTCACTAGGTGATTGTTCACTTCAATCTTCTTCTTATAGATTAGTAAAATCGTAGTCTACTCATAATTCGCACATATTCCGAGCTACCCAAAATAATATTACTCTCTCTCTCTCTCTCTCTCTCTCTCTCTCTCTCATTACGATTTACTAATTTCATTGATCTCTACAAATTCATCATACGAACATGCTAAAATTAGGATGATTCCACTTCGTTAACACAACATTTCACTTATTAGGTCACAATGGCAACGAGGATTTTTGAGATTCATCATATTGGAGCTGTCTGAATGAGTTGATTGAAGAATCCGGTGAATCCAAATCTCAATATTTCATTCCATCTTAGTTTTTTGTCACATATCCAAGCATTTCCATGATCATGCGGGCTTGTTAATCAGAAATGGAAGGAAAAATGAAGGGAGATTGAAGGTATTACGACCACACCTAATTGAAGCTCGACACATCACTTATGGGAGCCCACATGGGACCAACTGGTTGCCAGATGTGCTCAAAACCTTTCGAATTATTAATTGTCGAGGCGATACATTGTCCAAACCCTTATGACCAAACTACTTGTTACGAACTGGTGTTATCTGAGGTACATGCCCCAGACCAGTGACATGACTGGTCAAGTGTGTCAGGGAGATTTGACTCTCCTGTAAGTTGCAACTAGATGGGACAATGTCTTTACTGGAGATGTGATGACGATCGTAACTCTACAATAGGTAGTAATGATTATAACCAAACAATTGGTTTACCTCATGAACTGCTAGGGGCATGCCACGTGTTAACTAGGACATGTGTCTCAATCTGGGAATATAATTTCAGCTATAAATAGAATACATTACCCTCCAATGAAAAAGGTTAGCAATTCGATACTCTAACTCAATATACTATTATCATTCTATTTTATCTCTTTTACACACTTCTCGCATTCAACATATATTTATTCGAAATAGGTCCTGACTTGAGAGTCGGAGTGCAAATAAGAGTCATCATGGCCCCCTTTATACGCTGATTGTTTGCCTTACAGCACTGGAAGTCCACGTATTTAAGAGGGAGGAGTTAATACATATTGATCTAAGGTCTTACCAGATTTTTTGGTCAACGGGAGGCAAAGAAACTGCAAAATTAATTAACATAGTTCAACATTTTTTTTGTAATTAATCAGGTAATAGTTTTTACTTATTAAAAAAAAATTATTTTATTTAAAGTTTGTGTATTACTGGATTTATTAAATGTGATCTATTGGACTTTTTTACGTACTGTTTGTTACCAAATCTGTTTGGAAAAATGTCTATTTGGTCAAGTTTATGTGAATAGTTAATACTTGTGAACATGTATGTGTTAATTGTAACTTTTTGTGATCATGTATATGTTATATGTGATTATGTCTGTGAAAACTGTGATTATATATGACTCTTAATGCATTGTTTGTGATCAGATATGCATGAACAATGAGCGTTTGTGATAAGGTTTGTGAAAACATTTATTGTATGTGACATGTAATGCGTTCTTAGTAATTAGGTTTGTGTGAACATGTCTGACCATAAAAATGCATTTCAAAACATTGTTTGTGTTAATAGACTAATAGTCACATGTGTGACCATGTCTCAGTTAACAATGACTATAGGAGATCTATTATGTTAAAAGTGACTGTTTTGTGACCAATATGTGTTAATTGTGACTCTCTGTAATCATGTATGAGTCACTAAAACCTTGAAAGGTGGATAACCTCTTGAAAAAGAGTGAAGAACCACAAAAACCTTGAAAAAAGGTGGATAACCTCTTTGAAAAAGAGTGAAGAATTGTTAAGAACCTTGAAAGGGCTTAAAAACTTTGAAATATAAGTTTACTCGCCTTGAAAAGGCTTAAAACTTTGAAATATAAGTTTATTAATTTCTAAATGGTTTTAAAAAATTGAGTTATAAGTTTACTCACCTTAGAAAAGATTTGAGATTCTAAAATACGAGTTTGATTGCCCTGAAGAAAGGTCAGTGCAAAAATCGCTACAGCCATGAGTGAAAGTGATAATAACGTGAATCCGGGGAGAAGTAGAAATGGTCAATACGACGTCAATGAGGGAATGCACCCACACAATCAGCCTCAAAATGCTGACGAGGAGGTCCCTCGACCTAACCCCCCTCGTCGGCATCGGAACAGGCATCTGATTAGAGATATGACTCGCATGGCATCCCAAATGATAGAAATTGCAGAGACAACAGATCAAACAAATGGCTGCTATGAATGCTTACACACTAGTTGAGCCACCACACTATCCCTAGACTCAGCCACAATATTCTCTTTCCGCTGCAGATACTGTAAGCTAGTACCACGTACCTTCGGAAAATGCTGAAGAGGAATTCATACAGCCTCATGTGGAGGGCTCATAATATGAAGATCTGGTGTACAGTCCTCTCTTAACATCATAGAGAGGTAGCTTCGACAATGTCCAGCAATGATTTTTACCACATAAAAATCCACACAATTTCCTGGGGAAACAATACGGCCGAGCCGTATCACCCCGCAGAGTGAATCAGGCCCAAAGGCCATATGACCAAACTCACCACTATGGGGGTGCAGGGTCAGACAGCAATGAGAATCAAGATGAACCTCCTTCGTACAAGATAGATGATGATGAGAGATAAGTCCCTTCTCGGAGGGCATACGGAGGTACCCAGTACCATTCGATTTTGAAATGCTGGAGATAACAAAGCACTCCAGAAGGGGTAACCCCGATGATCACCTCCTTAACTATCGCTCCAGCATGGAGATTTCCGGAGCCACTCCAAGATTAATGCACAAATCCTTTTCTTTGACACTTGAGGGTAGTGCAATACGATGGTACAACAAACTCCTATCGGCAGGATCCACAATTGGGGAGACTTGAAAATAGCCTTAAAAAATGGCTTTGTGTCCTCCATACCGGGGCAACTCCCCCTCCAGCGCCTGCAAGATTTGAGGCAGGGGAGGAACAAATATCTAAAAGGATCTCTAGCTCAATTTACTGAGGAGTTGTACAATTGTGAAAATATCACCAAAGCAGAAATGTTTTCCACCTTGATTTTACAGAGGCTATCTCCAACTTACACTCTGCCTTGTCTCTTGCCTCTCCTGTTACCGCTCCTGAAGGGGTCAATGCTAACCGAAGTAGGAAACAGCTGATGACTGGGGCATATTGTGCATACCATCGATTTTATGAGCATGCAACGAAGGATTGCATAGATGTGCAGATGTTGGCAGAACAGAGGGACAATGAAAGATAGGGAGGTGGTAGTACCCTGAACAAGGGGAGACCGAATAGGCCAAACAATCCAAGGTTATACCGGATCGAGCCAAGGGGCAACAAATGATACCGTCCGAGAGGAGGGAATAATGATCGTCGAAGGGAGCAAAAAGACGATAGAAATACTACTCTGACACCTAACAGAAATGTCGAGCACTTGCCTCCTCCCGTTAATGATCAGCCAATCCGAGAGATTGACACTATTTTTTGTGGGCCACATCAGGGAGGAAGGACAAACAACTCCTAGAAGAGGTACATAAGAGAAGCCAAAGAGCTCGCGAATGTGAATTACCACATAAACTTGCACCCTGTGCGGACCTTGAGGACGGAGCCCATTACATTCACGTTGCACGATGCGGTCGGGGTGCATTTCCTGCACAATGATGCACTGGTGATTCGAATGATAGTTGCCAGAAATGGTCTGCCTAGGATGTTGGTGGATGACGGAGCCTCGATAAATGTAATTGATAAGATGAGAATCGATACACCACTCACTCCGGTCCCTAACCCCATTTATATCTTCACTAGGGATTGAATTGTGCCGAGAGGATCAATAATCCTCATGACTAAAGTAGGGAAAGTTCCCATCGTATCCAGGATTTTGATGGAATTCCTCATTGTTTACAAAAGTTCATCATATCATGGTTCGATTGGAAGGTCGGGGCTCATCGACCTGGGAGCCGTTACCCATACGAAGTATATTTGTATGAAGTTGCCAACGAAAAATGGTCTGAGGAAGCCAAACTGAATCAAGATCATGCTACACAAAATGCGATTAGAAAGTTTCAAGACCGAACTATTAACATGGTCAGCGATGACAGATGCAGCCCCAGACCTAGAAAAAATGTGTGACGACCCATCGTGGATGGAGATGTAGTCATGATGGACAAGGAGGATCTGGCAGACTTAGATCCCAGAATGATGGGTGCAGACTGCTGTACCTCTCGAGCTGAAAAGTTTTTTCTGTAGATCCTACTGATCCGATAGGAAAAGACCCTGCATGTGAAGTTAAAGAAGAGCTAAAAACCTTTCTCAAAAAGAATCTCGATGTCTTCGCATGGAAGCACGAATACATGGTGGGAATAGATCCAAAAGTGGCTTGTCACCGGCTACAAATCGATCCAAGTCACCTCGGACTTAGGCAGAAGAGGAGGTCCATGAGTTCGGAGAAATACGAGGCCTTGAAAGAAGAGATGTCGAAGCTATTGAAAAATGGCTTCATAAAAGGATCCAGGTATCCGAAGTGGGTATCCAACCCAGTTTTGGTCCCCAAGCAAAGCGGGAAGGTGAGAGTTTGCATTGATTTTTCAAGTCTAAATTAGGCATGTCCAAAAGGCAGTTTTTCTTTACCTTGAATAAATCAATTGGTTGATTCAACCGCAAGACATGCAATGCTGAGCTCCATGGATGCATATTCCGAGTATAACTGATGCGTGTCGCAATGCATCAAAATAATAAATAATTCCTTACTCGCTAAATATTAATTAATAATGTAGTAGTGAGAGTAAGGGTCGATCCGACAAGGAACGTAAACTAATTTTAGTTGTTCGATCAATTAAAATGGAATGGAGGATTTGTTGTTTGAAATTGTTTGAATAAAAAATATGCATAAAAATAAACAATTAAATATGACTAGAGAAATAATATAAGAAAAAATCTTGTTCTCGGGTTCGGTTGTGCCCTTAATTAATATTATACTTTTCCATGTAACGTGTTTCTATCCCTAATTCAATTATCAATCATAAATAATCAACAAACTCTGATTATCTAAATTCTTCCTTATGTATATTGATTCAAAACAAGCTCTTCGAATCAATTCTAGCCACGGACAATCCTAAACAAGCTCTTAAAATTTAATGCACGACTAGTATGAAAATTTAGAAGAATAGATTGAATTGAATCGTTAATTACACAAGCTCGAATTAATCAATCCAAGTTCAATTATTACTAAACCTGCACGAGATTTATTTGCTGCTAATGTAAAGATTCAATGACAATTACGGATCAAGAATCTAAACATAGCATATTCATGAATCCAAAGATCAATAATCCAATTGGCCAAATTAAACTATTAATCAAATAAACTCAATTGAACATTCAAAACATAATAATCCAACAATTGAAATAAAGGAATAAATTCACGCTACTAATTTGTAGGAAAAGAAAATAACATAATCAAGTTAATACAATTTCCCCTTTGAACAAGATATGAAATTTAGCCTAGCATGATTGTGGTAGATTCTTCAAGTCGTTTCATGAATTCCATTGTTGTTGATATTCTTGCTCTTGAAAATCTCCCAAGAATACTCTATATTTTTCTCTCAATTTTTTTCAATGTGCATCTCCTTTTTGTGGTGATTTTGGTCCTTTAATACTCCCAAAATTGTACCATAACTTTACCCCAAAGATAGACCTTGAGTCAGATAAGGAAATTTCTTGGCGAGCAAGTTACGGCTGTGACTTTCCTTATCACGGCCGTAAGTGAGCTACTGAAAATTTTCGGAATTTGGAAGTTACGGCCGTAACTTTACCATTTACGGCCTTAAGTGCATTTCTGTCGAGAAGTGCCTGCATTCGATGTTTTGGTCGTAACTTTCTCTCTTGAAGTCCGATTGTGGTGATTCAAGTTGCGTTGGAAAGAAAACTTAAATATCTACAATTCTTTTTGAAATAGATCTTCCCAAACGCGAAAGTCTTATATGAAAAAATTGAGCTTCAATCTATGAATAAAATTCATGATCACAATCCTTGCTGGTTTTTGATTTCTAACTTCAACCCAAACCTTCTTTAACCATAATTTTTGCATCTAATCTTCTTCCCACATGAAATTGTTGATTTGGAGCTCTTTTAATATGCCCTTGAACTTACTTTTTGATTTCTGGTATTTCTTTGGTCATGTTTTCTTTTTTTTATTCTTTGCGATCCTGTATAACACAATAAATGAAAATGCATTAAACGATACTTCAATAGGATCAAACTAATAACAAAATAAGATAATAAGTGAATTAAATATATGCTAATAAAGCACTTATCAAATCCCCCCACACTTAAACTATTGTTCGTCCTCGAATAATGATGTGAAAGAAAAGAAACATAACTCAAACAAAAAGATAGACCTACAATCGGAAAGTCAAGGTTACAGCCTACTTCTTTTTTAGCATGAAAATTCAATTGCATAACCGGAGTGTGTTAGTGTGTGCAAGAGCTGCATCATCCAATATCCTCTGAACAGAAATGAAAATCAATACCCCCCGCCCAATTCATTTCCCAATGTGGCTTGTATCCTCCCACCTCTCGTGAGTTCTCTCTTAACCTCTATCAATGAAATACTACATGGGTGTTAGTTTTTGGCCAACTTGAAAGTACAGAATATAGACCAAGCAATTCAAACCACTCATAAGCATATGTAATGAGAGTTAACACCCTCACTAGATATTTCTCTCTTCGCACAAAGTGTATAAGGGTGAGAATTTTCACTCAACTCACTGCATGGAGAATCTATTACCACGGACTGCTCAAATGTCATAACCGGAGCCAACAATAACACAAGTGCAAAGTAAAGGTCTTTATTTGATTGTAACGAGGCTTCAGGTTAGGTAGGATAAAATGACATATTTAGGCTGAGTCGAGAAGGAATTTTGCAAGCTAAGTCAATTCAAAATGACATTACTTCCTTCACTCTCAATATGAACTTCATTGTTTCTCGCTACCCAACTTAGTTAATACTTGATTTTTTTTTTCACAAGTTGAGTGTTTGACTTCCTCAACTGCTAATTTTCTTAACTAAACTTTCTTTTCTTGACTTTTTCTCTTTCTCTTTTTTTTCGAGTATAGACTGCAACTTTTTCTCTCTTATTCAAATCATTACGCAGTCACCAATTGGCACAAGATAGAATTACATTCCCCTAAATTCGGTCTATTACACAATCGTCGCTCAACACAAGATATTCATTACAACTTCTTAGAGTTAGACCACAGCACGATCCTTAATCAACAAAAGCTTGCGAATCCCTTCTCTATGGGTTCAAAACAGAGACAATGCAAAAGAAAGGGTATTCGTGGCTTGTAGCGTGGCATCAAAATTTCAAGGAAAGGCTAAGGCTCAAAAGGGCTTCTATTGGTACATGTATCATGGTAGGCCCTTTTAGCAGGTCAAATTTGGTTTAACCTAATGTCTTTACTATATTTTGTACTTGAGCCAAGAAGCTACAACGGTATGCACAAGAAAGTACATCCAAGCACAAACCAACCATACAGGACACACATAAAAAAATAGAGCTTAATATAAAGAGTAAAAGTAGCTCATAGGCTCAAAAGCTCACAAATTATGGTTTATATGTGCTTCTCCCATCCAATTATGAGTTATAGGTCATTGCTCAGTCTTGGTTCCGAACTGAAAATCTAGTGGACAAGGTTAGAATGGAGTTACTCGGGGTGTTGTTTTATCATATCAATTTTGGTTTGACTTAATTAGGTTGCAAAAAATTTTCAATTTGTCCCCATTTTCAAACTAATTCAGAAATTATTGGAAAACCCATCTCTATGTGCTCATTGTTTATTTGATTATGCAATTTAGGAAGTTGGTGCTTCAAAAATTATAATAAGCGAGGCCGCTTCCTATTATACCAAAATGTGGGTCTAAGCACAATTAATAATAGATAATCATTTCCCCCACACTTGAATTCCACATTGTCCTGAATGTGGAGCGTGACAATACAAAACAAAATAGGGGAATGTGAATGGAATCAGAAGAAGAGACGAAATTTTAAAAGTTTGCGAAACTTACGGCCGTGAAGGAGTTCACTTACGGCCGTAAGTGTCTCGCTGGATAAAAAAATGATTGAGTTAGTTATGGCCATGAGATTAGTGATTACGGACGTAACTTAACTTTTGTCCCAAATTATTATTATTTTTTTTAAAACTTAAACGGGGGGAAAAATGAACTAATAATAATAATAATAATAATAATAATAATAATAATAATAATAATAATAATAATAATAATAATAATAATGGGGGAGGAAAGAGACTCCCCTCTCGGGTTGCCTCCCGAGCAGCACCTTTGTTTACTGTCATTGGCTTGACGGGTTGCTTCCTTCTTCATCCTAGATCAATTGGACTCCCAAAACTCAATTTCTTCTTCATGCTCTTCATTACGGCCTGCAAAATAGGGGCAAAAACTTCTCATCAGAAACTGGTGATGCGACCTCAGAGATATTACCTGATTGCGGTAACTTTGGATAATCATTAAACATAGCAACATCTTCCTGCACGGGAGAATCACTCACAAAAGTAGAATTAATTGAGTTAGCATCATCAAGATCGTTCATGGAATCATAAATATTAAACTGAATCATTTCACCATCAAATTCCATGGTGAGTGTGCCACTACTGACATCTATCTTGGTCTTAGATGTCTTTAGAAATGGTCTACCTAACAAAATAGGAGTGGAGTTGGGAGAGTGATCATTATTCATGTCTAACACATAAAAGTCAGCTGGGAACACTAACCCTCCTACTTGCACTAGCACATCCCCAACTACCCCATCCGGATAGGCGTTAGAGTGATCAGCCAATTGAATTATGACATTTGTTTCAGTTAAATTGGCCAGTTTTAAAGAAGCATGTGTGGACCTAGGCATTACATTAATTGATGCTCCCAAATCTATCAAGGCCTTCTCAAATTTAGTTTCACCTATTATACAAGGGATTGTAAACATACCAGGATCCTTGCATTTTGGAGGTAATTTCCTTTGAAATAATGCAGAGACATTTTCTCCCATCATCACCTTCTCATTCCCCTTCAATTTCCGTTTGTTGGTGCATAGCTCATTCAAAAACTTTGTGTATCGGGGTACTTACTTGATTGCATCCAACAGTGGAATGTTGACTTCCACTTTCCTGAACAACTCCAGGATTTCTTTCTCCTTGCTTTCCTTATTCGCCTTTGCTAGGCTGCTAGGAATAGGAGGTGGAGTCAATTTAACATTTAAAGTGGAATCTGTTTTTACCTGCGAGCTTTTTGAGGTGCTGTCGTTCTTCCCGACTTCCCTTCCCTCAACTTCCTTCTCTTCGATTGCGGTAGGTTTCAGTTGCGGTTCGTCAAGCTCTTTTCCACCTCGGAGAATAATTGCACTCACATTCTTTGGATTTACCTCAGTCTGAGATGGTAGTTTACCTCTGGATTGTGCTTCCAACCTGTTGATGGCGGTGGCCATTTGGCCCATCTGGTTCTCCAAATTTTGAATGCTAGACTTTGCATCCTGTTGAAATTGTAATGTGTTAGTTGCTAGTGTTTTTACCATGTCTTCAAGAGACATACCTGAGCCTTGAGGTTTTTGCTGATACTGCCCCTGTTGTTGGAAGGTTCCTTGTTGCTGAAATTGCCCTTGAGGTTTGTTTGAAATGAAACCTGGGGGCTTGTTAATTCCGTAGCTTAGGTTGGGGTGATCCCTCCATCCTGGATTGTAGGTATTAGAGTACAGATTGTACTGTTGTCTTTGGAACGGAAAACCCTCTGCAGCACTTACTTGTGCACCATTTTCCTCTTGCAACACCGGACAAGTATATGTTGGATGTCCAAAGTTTGCACATATCCCACAAGCTTTGACCTGTTGTGCCTTCCCTACAGCAAGTTTTTTAACAAGATTTGTTAGTTCAAACAATTGACTTTCAATATTGGAACTACTTACCTCATTCACGTGCCGAACTTGCATATCCCTGTTGGAGTTGAACTGCTGAGTGTTCTCAGCCATATTGGAGATTAAAGCCCGTGCTTGTTCCGGTGTCTTGTCCATCAATGCACCTCCGCTTGCGTCATCTATCATGCTTCTATCCATCAGTGCTAAGCCTTCGTAGAAATACTGCACCAGGAGTTGCTCACTGATCTGATGGCGGGGGTAGCTCGAAATGAGTTTCTTGAAGCACTCCCAGTACTCATATAATGTCTCTCCATTGCTTTGGCGAACCCCGAAAATCTCCTTCCGGATTGTCCCAGCCCTAGATGCAGGGAAGTACTTCTCTAGAAACAACCTCTTCATATCATTCCATGTGGTGACTGATCCAGATGGTAGACAGTACAACCAGTCTGTAGCGGCATCCTTCAATGAGAATGGGAAAGCTCTCATTTTTATTTGTTCCTCGTTAATGCCCGTGGGTCTCATACTGTCGCAAACTACATGAAACTCCTTTAGATGTCTATATGGATCTTCACCGGCATGTCCCCGAAAAGTAGGTAGAAGGTGGATCAACCCGGATTTTAGCTCAAAGGTTCTTCCTTCTTCTACCGCTAGAAAAGTGATGCGTAGTAATTGTTGAGCAACATCTGGGATAGCTAGTTGCTTGAGAGTCAGATTATTATTATCTATTGCCATTGGTTGTGCTGCTTTTCTTTGTTGTCGAAAATTTTTCTCGATTTCTGGGTCAAAATAGAAAAAATTCAAAATTAGTTGACCAAGTTCTACGCATTTAAGCAAAGAAGTAGACGGACAAGATTTTTTTTTTTTTTAAAAATTATAGAAATAAAGTGAAAATAAAAAAAATAAAATGCAAAAAAATAAAATTCTAATTGATTAAACACAAAATTGGTTAACCGTTCCTCGACAACGGCACCAAAAATTTGATGTGTGTCGCAATGCACCAAAATAATAAATAATTCCTTACTTGCTAAATATTAATTAATAATGTAATAGTGGAGTAAGGGTCGATCCCACGAGGAACGGAAACTAATTTTAGTTGTTCGATCAATTAAAATGGAATGGAGGATTTGTTGTTTGAAATTGCTTGAATAAAAAATATGCATAAAAATAAACAATTAAATATGACAAGAGAAATAATATAAGAAGAAATTTTGTTATCGGGTTCGGTTGTGCCCTTAATTAATGTTATACTTTTTCTTGTAACGTGTTTCTATCCCTAATTCAATTATTAATCATAAATAATCAACAAGCTATCTGATTATCTAAATTCTTCCTTTTGTGTATTGATTCAAAACAAGCTCTTCGAATCAATTCTAGCCACGGACAATCCTAAACAAGCTCTTAAGATTTAATGCACGATTAGTATGAAAATTTAGAAGAATAAATTGAATTGGATCGTTAATTACACAAGCTCGAATTAATCAATCCAAGTTGAATTATTACTAAACCAGCACGAGATTTATTTGCTACTAAAGTAAAGATTCAATGACAATTACGGATCAAGAATCTAAACGTAGGATATTCATGAATCCAAAGATCAATAATCCAATTGGCCAAATTAAACTATTAATCAAATAAACTCAATTGAACATTCAAAACATAATAATCCAACAATTGAAATAAAGGAATAAATTCACGCTACTAATTTGTAGGAAAAGAAAATAACATAAGCAAGTTAATACAACTTCCCCTTTGAACAAGATATGAAATTTAGCCTAGCATGATTGTGCTAGATTCTTCAAGTTGCTTCATGAATTCCATTGTTGTTGATATTCTTGTTCTTGAAAATCTCTCAAGAATGCTCTATATTTTTCTCTCAATTTTCCTCAATGTGCATCTCCTTTTTGTGGTGATTTTGGTCCTTTAATACTTCCAAAATCGTACCCTAACTTTACCCCAAAGATATACCAAAGATAGACCTTGAATCGGATAAGGAAATTTCTTGGCGAGCAAGTTACGGCTGTAACTTTCCTTATCATGGCTGTAAGTGAGCTACTGAAAATTTTCGGAATTTGGAAGTTACGGCCGTAACTTTACCATTTACGGCCTTTAGTGCATTTCTGCCGAGAAGTGTCTGCATTCGGTGTTTTGGTCATAACTTTCTCTTTTGAAGTCCGATTGTGGTGATTCAAGTTGCGTTGGGAAGAAAACTCAAATATCTACAATTCTTTGTGAAATAGATCTTCCCAAATTCGAAAGTATTATATGACAAAATTGAGCTTCAATCTATGACTAAAATTCATGATCACAATCCTTGCGGGTTTTTGATTTCTAACTTCAACCCAAACCATCTTTGACCATAATTTTTGCATCTAGTCTTCTTCACACATGAAATTATTGATTTGGAGCTCTTTTAATATGCCCTTGAATTTACTTCTTGATTTCTGGTATTTCTTTGGTCATGTTTCCTTTTTTTTATTCTTTGCGATCCTGTATAACACAATAAATGAAAATGAATTAAACGATATTTCAATAGGATCAAACTAATAACAAAATAAGATAATAAGTGAATTAAATATATTCTAATAAAGCACTTATCAATAACCAAATTCCCATGCATGAATCTGAAGAGGAGCGCACTTCATTTGTCACGGATAGGGGGTTGTACTGTTACAGGGCTATGCCCTTCGGATTAAAGAATGTCGGTACTTCTTATCAAAGACCAGTAAACCAGATGTTTGTGAAACAGCTGGGAAACACAATGGAGGTGTATGTGGACGACATTCTTGTGAAAAGCATGGAAGTTTCGAAACATCTCGAACACTTGGTAGAGACCTTCAGTGTATTGAGAAAGTATAGGATGAAGCTTAATCCTCTAAAATGCACCTTCAAAGTGGGGTCTGGGAAGTTCCTTGGATTCATGGTTAACAGCAGAGGAATTGAGGCCAACCCAGAAAAGATCAAGGCACTACTTGAGATGCATTCTCCTCGGAATCCCAAGGAAGTTCAGAGCCTGACCGAAAGAGTAGCTGCTCTAAGCAGGTTTGTCTCTAAATCCACCGACAAATACTTACCTTTCTTCAAAATCCTCAAAGGAGGAAAAAGGTTTCTTTAGACGCCAGAGTGCGAGTAGGCCTTCACGGAATTAAAAGCATTCTTGGGTCGAGCTCCATTGTTGTTAAAATCGAAGGTCGGGGATCCTTTGATCCTATATTTGGCAGTTTTGAAAGAAGCTGTGAGCTCTGTTTTAGTCAGAGAAGAAAGTGGGAGTTAACTCCCAGTGTACTATGTCGGTAAGGTGCTTTTGGACGTAGAAACGCGTTATTCGGACATGGAAAAGCTTGCCTTGGTGATGATCACGTCGGCTCGTAAGCTCTGACCTTGCTTCCAATTACATACCATACAGGTGCTTACTTACTTCCCCATGAGGGAAGTTTTGCAGAAACCGGATGCGTCCAGAAGATTGATGAAGTGGGCAGTGGAAATTAGTCAATTTGACTTACACTTTTTTCCTCGAACAGTTAAAAAGGGCCAATCATTGGCAGATTTCATATCTGAATTCACTCATCCACCAGAAGTAGAAATGGTTGAGAACATTGGAGATTTCCAAGAGTGGGGACTGTTCGTTGATGGATCTTCTACTGAAGGATGATCCTGGGCCGATGTAATACTCGTAAGTCCTAAGGGGCACAAATTGCATAGTGCAGTTCGATTCGGCTTCTCATCGTCCAACAATGTGGTAGAATACTAAGCACTCCTAGAAAACTTGAGGCTAGCAATAGCTCTATAAATCAAGGTCCTGAGGACGCACAGTGATTCACAGCTTGTTGTCAACCAAGTTAACGGGCAGTTTGTGGCCAAAGAGTCTAGCATGGTGGCATACCTGAAAATGGTGAAGGATTTGATGATTCAATTTGAAAAGTGTGAGCTGATACACATACCACGTTTCGAAAATACAAACGTTGACGCCTTGTCAAAGCTTGCAAGTAGCAAGGACGCAAACCTCTTAAGCATGGTTCCTATCGAGCACCTACTGGTCCCATGCATTGAGCCAGGGGCAAAGGTATTTTTCATAGAAGAGGGACCCTCTTGGATGACCCCGATCCTTACTTATTTAAACCACCAAATTCTACCAAGCGAGCCAGAGTCGGCTCGAAAGATGCTAAGGTATGCAGCCAACTTTATCTTGAAAGATGGGGTACTCTACAAACAATGTTACACTGCTCCGCTGTTGCATTGTATTGGGCCTGCAGATGGCAAATGCATAATGATGGAAATCCATGAAGGAACATGTGGGAATCATACCGGAGCACTATCTTCGACGCGAAAGGCCCTGAAACAAGGATACTTCTGGCCAACAACGAGGAAAGAAGCTCATGATTTTGTCCGTAAGTACGACAAATGCCAACGCCATGCTGCCATACCGCACCAACCTTGCCACAAGCTAAGAGTGGTAACCAGCCCTTGGCCCTTCGCAAAATGGGGGATTAATATTATTGGACACGTGCCTAGAGGAAGCGGGTGTTCGCTAAAATCGTATACCGCAAGTGCACGATTCGCATTCAAGTAGTAAAGTGGACTAGAGAAGTCCGGGTTATCGTACCCACGAGAATTGATTGATTTGTAACTAAAATTATTGATTTCATTTTAAGAGAAAAGTCAAGTAACATAAATGGTTGGTTTGATGATGAATACTAACTATCATAAAATTAAAACATTGCGACATGAAAAACTAGTTAATTAAAGCAAAAAGACAACAATATGTAAAAGCTAGAATTAAAACTAATTATCCAAAGTAAACTAATAACAACAAGAACTTGGTTACTAAACTAAACTAGAAAACATGAGACAAGGTGAATTAAGTTTTTATAACTACACTAATTTCTTCTTTCACAAATCAAATAGTGGTAGTCAATCAATTAACTAAATTACATGGAAAACTCTAAATTAAACCTAACATGTATACTAACTTGCAAATACAATACAAAATATTGACAACATTTTAAGATTACATAAACATAAATCAACATTCCTAATCACAAAAATATAAACATAAATGTCCAACATCCATAAACAACCTAAAATACTTAATTAAAAATAAACTAGTCAAAAAAATCCAACACAATAACTTTAACCCATAATAAACTGACAACAAAATTTAACAAATAACATAAACATATGAATAATACTCAAAATAAATATTAAAAACAAGAGAATAAAGAAAACTCCCCCTTTTTGTAAAGTTCTTGAAGTGAAAACCCAAGATTTCTTCACTTCAACACAAGTTCTTCCATCAACCATTAATGTCTTCAACAACCCAAGCACAAAACATTAAATGCACAAGAAATAAATTACATTCTTGATGAAAATGTGAGAAAATAACAATACTCAAAAGTTTAAACAACAACAAAATACTTAAATGTAAGAAAACATTACTAAATCATAAAAACATTACTTAAAAATTGCATTAAAGAAGTAAATGTTAAGAAAAATACAAGAAAATTTGAAAAAGGGGCAAGACTTACTTCATACCCTAGCAAAATCTGAATTTTTCTATTTATAATACCCTAAAAATCATTCAAAAACCCTAAAAAACGCCAAGATCTGCGTAAAAGAGTCAAATGGGCCGAACCGGGTCAGTCGGGTCGACCCGGTCCAGCCCGACAGAAATTCCTCTTTTTTTTTTATTTTTATAACCGCGCGATCGCGGGGTTAAATTTTTAACATCAGCTTTGTCTCGGGTCCGTTATGAGGTCCAAATCGCGTTCACGACTTGGTTCGAGCCACGCGTTCGCGTGTCTCAGCTGGAGGGTGGTCTTGCAGCTAAGTCCCTTCCGTAATTGCCATTAAGTCCTCTATCTTTTAATCTTGAGCAATTTAGTCCCTAAATCTTCATATTTCTATCAAGTAGGTCCTTCTAAAATTGCACTTTTGGCCCTTCAACTTTTGAAATCTTGCAATTTGGTCCCTCGTTCAATTTCGCAGGTCGTCCAAGACTTCCCGGAAGTGACAAAATGGTCCCCAAACTTGGAATTTCAGCAAAATCTTCACTCCTTTTGTGATTCTTGACCTCAAACTTGAACATTAACCTATTTAAACACAAAATATGCATAAATTAGAATATATTTGCTCAAGATATTCAAAAATATGCTAGTTTAAAGGTATAAAAAGTGTATAAAAATTTACTTAACAGCGGGAACCACTACTTTGCTATCGTAGCAATAGATTACTTCACTAAGTGGGTAGAAGCAGAGCCACTAATGAAGATCATGTAAGCTAACACTTCCAAGTTCATTTGATAGAACATAATCTACAGATTTGGTATTCCTCACTCCCTTGTAATGGACAACGCAAAGCAGTTCAAAAACAACAGAGTTGATAAGTTATGCAAGGAAATGGACATTTGCAAATGGGGCCGAAACCGTATGCCCAGTCGAAATCGGGGTCCCGTCGCCTCGGATAATTCATTTCGACGAAATAGTGAATGAGGAGGAGCGACGAGCTGGACTTGACTTCCTATTAGAAAAACAAAATGACTCTCAAATCGTATTTGTAGCGCCCCGAGTTCCGTATACCCGATTCACTACGTCATTTTCTGTCTAAATTTTTTTCGAATAATATTTTTGCGGAAGAAATAATTGAAATTCATTTTTGGCAACATTAATTAACTGTAATGGCCGATAAAATTGAAACATTTATGAAACCATTTGAAATAGTAAATCGAACCATTAATTTTGTAAAGAAATTGACAATGTCATAATTTCTCAAATAAATGAACTTCTCTAAATTATTCGATTGTTTGGAAAAATACGGAAATCATTAACGTCAAACTTTCAACCGTTTAACGATTATTGCCACCATCATTCATCGCTCGCCACCGTCTCCGAAATCTGCAAAACTGTTAAAAAGTAGGGTGAGTATTTCATGGGGGAAATACTCAGTAGACTCATCGCAAATTAATTTAATTTATAAGATGATTAAACACATAAATCCCGGCTCTTTATAAAACGGGCATTGATAGGGCTTCTTTATAAAACGGCTCTTGATAAAACTCATATTGTGCATTACAGCACGGGACATATTTTGCAAATCATAGGCTCTTTGAAAATAGCTCTTTGAAAACAGCTCTTTGAAAACTATATACTTATAAAAACATTTTAATTATGCCAAGCATAATTTCTTTTGAAAGCATAACATAAGATAGGATTGAAATCCTCATAAACATAGGGAGACACAAGAACTTTACCGAACTTAGGTGGCAAGAATTCTTATGCAGTAAAATCATAATAACAGTAAGTATACCAAAACATAATTCTTGAAATTCATAGGGATCATTTCCATCATAACATAAGATAAGATCGAAATCCTCATAAACATAAGAATTTTACCGAACTTCGGTGGCAAGAATTCTTATGTAGTAAGTATACCAAGCATAATTTTTGAAATTCATAGGGATCAATTGCATCATAACATAAGATAGGATCGAAATCCTCATAAACATATGCGACAGGAATTTTACCGAACTTAGGTGGCAAATCCTCATAAACATATAGAAACATAGGAATTTTACCGAACTTTGTGGCAAATTGTAGCGATCAAGATTTTTACGCAATAATAATTATTTTTAATATTTAGAAAATTGTGTCGCTACTATTTCACCCATTGTTTTGAAGTTAACACCGCGACGTGTTCGTCTAGCCAAGTCAAGAAATATCGAATTTGTTCGATTTTAAATTAAAATCCGAATTTCTAAAATTATGTTATTTTAATTATTTATTCAAAGTATTATTTTCAAAATCATTTTGAATTCCAAATTTATTAAAATATCTCAATTTTCCTTATTCAAATTATTTCAAGTCCAAATACGTAATTCGATTTTATCTCAAAATTTATTTATTCTCAAATGTATTTTCAGTCCAAAAACATATCTGTTTCAAATACGCTTCTTGATCAAAGTTAGTCCAATATTCATAATCAAAATTTATATTACATAAATTTCCCTACACATGTTGATTTTCTTTTTTCCATCTAATTGCACCCCACATGTTTTCTTCTTTATCACCAAAGCATCCCCATCATATCTTTACACCAATTTTATCAAAGAATTCCCACCACCACCACCCGTATGCATCACATTTTCAACCAAATCAACCATCATTATGTTTCAAGAACATAATGATGATGTATCCATGTTCTATTTTTTTTATCACACCAAATTCTCCACTACAAATCCTCTGCCTAATGCCAATTATAAGTTTCCTCCTCGATCAGAAACCATCAGCAGCCACCATTTACCACACACAGATCAACCTACAGCAAGCCATAACTGTTTCATCACTGCAACCACTGATCTACCAACCAAACCACCACCCTCTGCAACTCACAGCCAAATCCACTACCAATACTGCCATCCACAACCACTAGTTAACCAATTCATCAATCCGGCCAGTTTCCTCCCAGTTTCCTCCATTCAACTACATCCAATTCAATTTCCATTTTCAGAATTCCCATTTGCAAGATCAACAATCTCAGCCATTATCATCAATTCTGATATCCTGCAACCACCATCACCGCAATCACCATCTTCATCATCACTGCAGCAAACTTCCACCACCGGTATCATCATCCTCATCACCATAATCAACATCATCAATTCACCCCTAATTGCTACCACGAAACCCACCACCTGCCGCAACCCAAATCGCAGAAATCTCAACGCCACCCAAACCATCGGAATCCTCATCACCGATCGCTCACCCACTGCCCTACCTCCGTCTGCCCTCCGTCTCTCACTTCCTCGCTGGTTTCACGCAAATGAGGGAGAGAGAGTGTTGAGAGTGAAAGTGAAAGTAAAGATCTGAGGATATATTTTAATATATTTCGAAAATTGCCGTTTAGTCCCTCAGTTTCCAAAATGAGTTTTCCAGCCCTTTTAGTTTTAAACTTATCAATTCAGTCCCTACTGCTTTAAAATGATTTACTTCAGCCCTTTAACTTTAAACTCTTTTATTTCAGTACCTGCTGATTTATTTTAAGCCCAAGTTTTAAAAGTATTCATTTTAGTCCCTGAACTTTGAAAATATTCATTTTAGTCCCTCAACTTTCAAAACATCAATTTTAGTCTTCAAATTATAATTTATCATTTTGAACTATATATTCGATAGACTAAAGTGACTTATTGGCTAAGACGAAGCGTACGGAGAATTTAAAGAAATTGAAGTCATTCCCGCTCAACTTTGCACTCGTCGGATTTGAGGTAGACTCGCACTTATTAATTGATTTAAATTATGATTTCATATAAATGTCATGTGACTTGTGAAGAGTTATTTTTATGAAAGGAAATGAAAATGTATTTTCATGGAAAGAACAATGTGTAGACTCGCACTTATTAATTGATTTAAATTATGATTTCATATGAATGTCATGTGACTTGTGAAAGTCAATTTTTAAGAAAAGCAAGTATGTTTTTATGAAAGGTAAATATACCTTATGTTTTTATAAAAACATACTTGCTTTTCTTAAAAATTGACTTTCACAAGTCACATGACATTCATATGAAATCATAATTTAAATCAATTAATAAGTGCGAGTCTACACATTGTTCTTTCCATGAAAATACATTTTCATTTCCTTTCATAAAAATAACTCTTCACAAGTCACATGACATTTATATGAAATCATAATTTAAATCAATTAATAAGTGCGAGTCTACCTCAAATCCGACGAGTGCAAAGTTGAGCGGGAATGACTTCAATTTCTTTAAATTCTCCGTACGCTTCGTCTTAGCCAATAAGTCACTTTAGTCTATCGAATATATAGTTCAAAATGATAAATTATAATTTGAAGACTAAAATTGATGTTTTGAAAGTTGAGGGACTAAAATGAATATTTTCAAAGTTCAGGGACTAAAATGAATACTTTTAAAACTTGGGCTTAAAATAAATCAGCAGGTACTGAAATAAAAGAGTTTAAAGTTAAAGGGCTGAAGTAAATCATTTTAAAGCAGTAGGGACTGAATTGATAAGTTTAAAACTAAAAGGGCTGGAAAACTCATTTTGGAAACTGAGGGACTAAACGGCAATTTTCGAAATATATTAAAATATATCCTCAGATCTTTACTTTCACTTTCACTCTCAACACTCTCTCTCCCTCATTTGCGTGAAACCAGCGAGGAAGTGAGAGACGGAGGGCAGACGGAGGTAGGGCAGTGGGTGAGCGATCGGTGATGAGGATTCCGATGGTTTGGGTGGCGTTGAGCTTTCTGCGATTTGGGTTGCGGCAGGTGGTGGGTTTCGTGGTAGCAATTAGGGGTGAATTGATGATGTTGATTATGGTGATGAGGATGATGATACCGGTGGTGGAAGTTTGCTGCAGTGATGATGAAGATGGTGATTGCGGTGATGGTGGTTGCAGGATATCAGAATTGATGATAATGGCTGAGATTGTTGATCTTGCAAATGGGAATTCTGAAAATGGAAATTGAATTGGATGTAGTTGAATGGAGGAAACTGGGAGGAAACTGGCCGGATTGATGAATTGGTTAACTAGTGGTTGTGGATGGCAGTATTGGTAGTGGATTTGGCTGTGAGTTGCAGAGGGTGGTGGTTTGGTTGGTAGATCAGTGGTTGCAGTGATGAAACAGTTATGGCTTGCTGTAGGTTGATCTGTGTGTGGTAAATGGTGGCTGCTGATGGTTTCTGATCGAGGAGGAAACTTATAATTGGCATTAGGCAGAGGATTTGTAGTGGAGAATTTGGTGTGATAAAAAAAATAGAACATGGATACATCATCATTATGTTCTTGAAACATAATGATGGTTGATTTGGTTGAAAATGTGATGCATACGGGTGGTGGTGGTGGGAATTCTTTGATAAAATTGGTGTAAAGATATGATGGGGATGCTTTGGTGATAAAGAAGAAAACATGTGGGGTGCAATTAGATGGAAAAAAGAAAATCAACATGTGTAGGGAAATTTATGTAATATAAATTTTGATTATGAATATTGGACTAACTTTGATCAAGAAGCGTATTTGAAACAGATATGTTTTTGGACTGAAAATACATTTGAGAATAAATAAATTTTGAGATAAAATCGAATTACGTATTTGGACTTGAAATAATTTGAATAAGGAAAATTGAGATATTTTAATAAATTTGGAATTCAAAATGATTTTGAAAATAATACTTTGAATAAATAATTAAAATAACATAATTTTAGAAATTCGGATTTTAATTTAAAATCGAACAAATTCGATATTTCTTGACTTGGCTAGACGAACACGTCGCGGTGTTAACTTCAAAACAATGGGTGAAATAGTAGCGACACAATTTTCTAAATATTAAAAATAATTATTATTGCGTAAAAATCTTGATCGCTACAGTATTAGCCCATTTCCAAGAAAAGATGGCATGATATATAACAGGAAAGTGAAGAGGGGGTCTTTCAGGATTGGGGATTTGGTCTTAAAGAAAGTATTCCTTTCAACTCAAGAACCAGGAGTAGGGACTCTGGGTCCTAATTGGGAAGATCCTTATAAGGTCACGTCCGAGGTAATACCAGTGACTTATAGGATAGAAGACCTTTTCGGAGTACCCTTTCCCAACCCATGGAATGCTGACCATCATCGTCGTTACTATCAGTAAACAGGAAGTCTTCTACATCCCATATGTGCCTCATGTTTTTTATAATCATTTATGTTGAATAAATTACAAGTTATAATTGAGCAATTTGATCCATATTAACAAACAAGTAAAGGGTCTCAAAACTATATTTTTCTTTTGAGGTTGGTCATAAATACGATCCGAGGTGATAGAAGTACATTTTAGAATGTTGATACAATTGCTACGCTAGGGACTTCGTCTCTCAGGAGATACCTCGACCAAGAGATGCTTCTAAAAGATACACCTCACTCTTTTATTAACCATTTGGTTAAGCCACGCGCCTCTTATTTCGTGAAAATGTGCAAATAAGGACTCCCTCATGAAAACTTATCTCTACCTCTTTTAAGGCAGTTACAAAGCACACAAGCATAACGTTTATAGATAAAGTGACATATCATTCAAACCTAATTTCCAAACATAAATGTTACTACTTAGGTTTGAAGGACTATCATACCATAAGGAAAATATTGCGCTTTGTCTCTAATTAAAATTTGCTATGAGCCACCAACAGCTAAAAAGTATGAGCATCGAAATATACAAAGTTTACATCACCAAAATATATGAAATTTACTTGATTAATGAGTTGATAAAATGAGGACATAAAAAAATAATAACTAAACGTCAGAAGGGGTGTCCTTAGCATCATCAGCAGGATCAAGGTCCTTTGTAGGAGTGTCATCGGCAAGTTCGACAGGAAAATCACCCTTAGCAGCGTCTTGGGGCTCTGGATAAAAGGCCTCTATCTTGGAGAGATTCAAGTTTGGAAAGCTCTATTTCACTTCTTTTAGATCTATCCGGGCCCCAATATTGCCAAAGACCCTCTGTATGACCTCATATTCCGGTGTATCTTCGAACGTGTCCTTGAAGCTTTGGACTGCCTCAGCTACCCTAGCATCGATGAGCTCATGCGCCCTGGCCACGATGCTCTTATCCAAAACCTCCTTCATCCTAGACTTCGTATGTGTCTCCAAAGAAGTATAGTCTTCCTCAGCTTTCTTACGCACAGCTAGTTACCTATGTCACCTCGGTCTCCAGCTTGCTATTCATTTCGTTGGCTCCTTGAAGGGCCTGGACAGTGATAGCTTGGGCACGGTTAGCATCATCGATCTTTTTTCAAAAAGCCGCTACGTTAGCTTCAGAAGCATGAAGGCCGTGCCTCAGTTTCTCATTGTCTTCTTGGAGGCGTTTGGCAGGATCTCTATCCTCTGATGAGGATTTGTGAGCTATGGACAGGTGGGCCTTGAGATCGTCGATATCCCCCTAGCATCATATCTGCATGGCGAAGTGCTATCTCAGCATCCCTCTGGTCGCATTGCATTTTCATAACAGAGGACTCTGCTTAATTAATAAAGCCATGGCCCTAACATTCATGGCCTTAGCTGCAACTAACTTCTTGGCGGGGGTAGCGATGGAAGAAAAGGTAGACCAGCCCTTAGTCCAAAACTATTCCATAGTGAGGAGAGAAATGGGAGTCAAACAAGTTCGAATCAAACACAACATCCGTAGGCACGACGTTGGTCTTGATGTATTTTAGCTCATCGGCCACTGCAGGAGTCACTTCATATTCAACCCCAGGGATAGAAATGTAGGGCTCATCTTCTTTTGGTGACTCGGATGGAGGAGGATTCGAGGAGCCATTCTTACCCCTTTTTAACATCTTTAGAGGGGTGGGGTCGCTGTAAGAGTCTACCTCCATGATGTCATCCGAAGAAGGATCCTTAGGTAGATCTTTTTCCAACTTTTTCTCTTTCTTCTCACCGCCCCACCCCGCCCCGCCCCGCCCCGCCCCAATCTCTTTCCTCTACCCTTGTCTTGGCACTGATTTCCTTCTTCACTTCTAGTAATTTTTGCCCAATGGGAAGTAGAGGTTATTCAGGCAGAATGGCTGGAACAAGATTGTTCAACCAGACCTTAGAAGCCTCAACAATTTCTTTAGCCTCATCTACTTGAAGGCCGGCATGAACCATCTTTTGATTTTTCTCCTTGTCGCTACTGTGGGGCAACGGCGGGGGAACCTTCATAGACATAAGGCCCTTTAAAGAGATCTTTGTAAAATCCTTTGAACAGGTGACCATCAGGGAAGTAGTTCCAAATTGAAGAGAAACGAGACGTGATGGGAAGTTAACTTACTCATGGCTCTCACAAGCCCGTGTCTGACGAAGAGTTTGTTTGATTGGATCACCTCTTGGAAAGTGCCCTTGAAAGCAAAAAGTTTCCTCACCACGGATAAATCCTCCTCTTGGAGTAAGTAGGTGGGAATTTGCCCCATAGAAAGAATAGGCAATATGATTAAACACGTTAGAAGAAAAAGGACCTAAGAATCCATGCAATCACACAAGATCGTAAAAACAAAATAGGAACTCATGAGGCAAGGAAAGAGTTTGGGGAACTGTGATCTCAGGAGTAGGGTCAATAGGCAAATTCTACCACTCCCTAGCAACCCAGAACCATTGGGTCCTCCAATTCTTTATGGACGTATGATGCCCAGTGATGACGGGAGAAAAGTGCCTCGAGGAGCCAAATAATACCAGTCCTTTATATCGGACCGCGCATCTTTTTCCCTCTTCATTGACTTCTTCAAAATGTAGAGAATTTGGAAGACATGGAGAGAAAGGGGCGATCCGAGCTAACCTTTTGCCATGCCAGCTATGTACCCACTACAAGGGTCCAAAAGTTAGGGGTCAGCTGATAAGGACATAAGTTGTAGCTACTAAGCAGCGTCTAAAAGAAAGGATGGAGGGGGAGTCTCATCCCACACACTAAGGCATCGTAAAAAACTGCGACTTGATTCGGGGGTGGACTGCAGGGTTGGCAAGTTGAAGTAGGGTGTATCAGTCGGATCCCTTCTGGTAGCCTGAATTTATAGGGGCGCCGACCAAGTAATCCTCCTAATTTCAAATTCGACCTTGGTACTTGTTGACCACAAAATCCGACTGGACCTTGGACCAACACGTTTCAACTCCTCCCTCTTGAACACGGGGATCTCCTGCGCACTAGGACAAACAATCAGCTTGCAAAGGGGGCCGAGGTGGCTCCCGTATGCACTCTGATGCCTAAGTCAGTACTCATTTTAGGCGAATATATCTATTGGGTGCGGGAAACATAAGTGTGTAAAAGAGAGAAAAGGGAGTGAGAAAAATATCTTGTTAAGAGTGAGAAATTGCTAACCCTTTTCTTGGAGACAATCGTGCTTTATTTATAGAGGAACTTGTTATCTCAGATCACAACACGTGGCGTACTTTACACTTGTCATCACCCTAGCTCATGGAGGTTACAACCTTACTTTTCAACCGTAATCATTGCTACTATAGCGATCCAGAATTTTTATGCAATAAATAATTATTTTAATATTTAGAAAATTGTGTCGCTACTATTTCACTCATTGTTTTGAAGTTAACGCCGCGACGGATTCGTCTAGCCAAGTCAAGAAATATCGAATTTGTTCGATTTTAAATTAAATGTCCGAATTTCTAAAATTATGTTATTTTAATTGTTTATTCAAAGTATTATTTTCAAAATTATTTTGAATTCCAAATTTATTAAAATATTTCAATTTTCCTTATTCAAATTTATTTTCAGTCCAAAATATATCAGTTTTAATACAATTCCTTATACAAAAACATCATCATTATATATATAAATTTTACATCTATTTCATATTCCATCTCATTATACAAACACCAAAGCAAAGCATCTTCATCATTATCATCATCTACCCCATCTTCATTTCAATACTCATGGCACAACTCACACTTCCATGTACTTAGATTCCACAATACAATATATATAAGCATACATCTTCATCACCTGCACCAAGCTCCATCTCCATCCCAGACGAGTGCAACCACAGTCCACCCACACTGCCTCACCGTCCATCACTCTGCCATCACGCAGACCATACTGCCACCATGCCACAATTCCAACACCACAAGTCTGAACATCAGCACCTCCACCATAGCCAAAATCCCTTATCAACACCATGATCAATTTTACTGCAACCTTGACAGCTTGCAGCAACCCAAACCACCGGTTGCAGCCCTTCACAGAACCATTGCCAATCGCCTGCAAGCACAGTCCTACCATCACGACAATCACTATAATCATCATCAATCCACAAGCTTTGCCTCAACTCCATAACCGGCAGCCACAAATCAATCACCCAACCAACCGGCTACATCATGATCATCACCAGTCCACTGCCCCAAAATCACTATCACACAACTCAGAGAAATCAATTCACAGCTCAATTCATAAAGCCATGGTTCCGCAGCCACTGCCACAAATAAACCACCATCTCCAAATCCAAACCGTCACACCATCACTGTTCCATCGCCAATCATCATCATCAATTCTGTTTCCATCTCCAGTCACCAATTCAACCACTGCAGTCACTCGAAAACCACCACCGGAAATCACAACCACCGCCTGAACCTCCATCGACGCCACTGCCCAACTTCAATAGCAAATCAGAACAACAACCCAAAACCTGCAGCAAAACCACCTAAACCGCCGTTCACTACCTCAATCACCAATTGCTGCCAAAAGCCAAGTCCTTGAATCCAACCACCAGCAATCATAGATAAAACCCAAAATCAACTAAACCAAAGACTTACCTCGACGCCGACTGCCAGTGACCGGATTTGTCACCGGAAATCGCAATCAAGATCAGAGCTTGAGCCTTGGATTCACCTCGAATCAACACCAAAACCTAGCCTAAATCACCACCACATGATGGCCGAACCATCGCCGAACCACCGCCGGCGTTTGGCTCGCGGCAACCTTGACTGAAAGTAGTCGATCGCACCTCCGTCTGCCCTCCGCCTCTCTGTGTGGTCTCTCTCTCTCTTCGATCTGAATGAGAGAGAAAGGAGTAAAGAAAAGATAAAGATCTGAATATATTATATTAATTTTCAGAATCTGCAGTTTAGTCCCTGAAGTTTTAAATGTTTCAAAATCAGTCCCTGACATTTTAAAAGGTTTTATTTCAGTCCTTTCAGCTTTTAAACTTATCCATTTCAGCCCCAAAGTTTTAAATGAGTTTTAATCAGCCCTTTCATTTTCAAAATCTATTATTTCAGTCACTATTTACTTTTAAGCCCAAGTTTCAAAAGTATTCATTTTAGTCCATCAACTTTCAAAACATCAATTTTAGTCCTCAAATTATAATTTATCATTTTGAACTATATATTCGATAGACTAAAGTGACTTATTGGCTAAGACGAAGCGTACGGAGAATTTAAAGAAATTGAAGTCATTCCCGCTCAACTTTGCACTCGTCGGATTTGAGGTAGACTCGCACTTATTAATTGATTTAAATTATGATTTCATATAAATGTCATGTGACTTGTGAAAGTCAATTTTTAAGAAAATTAAGTATGTTTTATGAAAGGTAAATATACCTTATGTTTTTATGAAAAGTAAGTATACCCTATGTTTTTACGATAATGTTTTATATGTTTTGGATCATTGCTACGCATAAGAATTCTTACCACCTAAGTTCGGTAGAATTCTGTGTCTCCATAAGTTTATGAGGATTTACCACCTAAGTTCGGTGAAATTCCTGCCTTTCCATATGTTTATGAGGATTTACCACCTAAGTTCGGTAAAATTCCTGTCGCGTATGTTTATGAGGATTTCGATCCTATCTTATGTTATGATGGAAATGATCCCTATGAATTTCATGAATTATGTTTTGGTATACTTACTGTTATTATGATCTTACTGTTATTATGATCTTACTGTTATTATGATTTTACTACATAAGAATTCTTACCACCTAAGTTCGGTAAAATTCTTATGTTTATGAGGATTTCGATTTTATCCTATGTTATGATGAAAACTTACTATTATTATTATGATTTTACTACATAAGAATTCTTACCACCTAAGTTCGGTAAAATACTTATGTTTATGAGGATTTCAATCCTATCTTATGTTATGCTTTCAAAAGAAATTATGCTTGGCATAATTAAAATGTTTTTATAAGTATATGGTTTTCAAAGAACTGTTTTCAAAGAGATGTTTTCAAAGAGCATATGATTTGCAAAATATGTCCCGTGCTGTAATGCACAATATGAGTTTTATCAAGAGCAGTTTTATAAAGAAGCTCTATCAATGCCCGTTTTATAAAGAGCCGGGATTTATGTGTTTAATCATCTTATAAATTAAATTAATTTGCGATGAGTCTACTGAGTATTTCCCCCATGAAATACTCACCCTACTTTTTAACAGTTTTGCAGATTTCGGAGACGGTGGCGAGCGATGAATGATGGTGGCAATAATCGTTGAACGGTTGAAAGTTTGACGTTAATGATTTCCGTATTTTCCAAACAATCGAATAATTTAGAGAAGTTCATTTATTTGAGAAATTATGATATTGGCAATTTCTTTACAATATTAATGGTTCGATTTACTATTTCAAATGGTTTCATAAATGTTTTCAATTTTAGCGGCCATTACAGTTTATTTAATGTTGCCAAAAATGAATTTCAATTATTTCTTCCGCAAAAATATTATTCGAAAAAAATTTAGACAGAAAATGACGTAGTGAATCGGGTATACGGAACTCGGGGCGCTACAAGTTGGTATCAGAGCTAGTCTGCGTTTCTGTAGACTGGAAAAATTTTCAAAAAGAATTTTCAAGAAATATTTTTCCTTATAAGATTTTTATTGATGAAGATTGCCACTGCCATCATTCGTTCCACCAACTCCGAGGTAAAGAAGTTTATGATGTTTAAAGTTATTTCAGTATTTCGAAAACTCATTTTATTGATTTATGAGAAAGAATGAAGAGTATTTCGGATACTTATGATTTATGAGAAATAAGAATGTATTTCTTCGAAAATAATGATGTTGTTATGCTTTGTCATAACTTATATGCTTTAATGTATGAGTATGAGAAATTTTTTAAAAGAAAACGAGTGTTGAGCATAATGGGAATAATATGATTTTATTGAGAATTAAGTAATGGATATTATGTTGAGTTAATTTATTATGCCTCTATGTTGAAGAGAAATTTATTATGAAGTTTTGGCTTTGTGAATAAATTTTGGGAATATGATTTATGGCATATATTTATAAGTATGAGTAACTTTTGAGCCAATTAAGGTATGGAAGGAAGTGATATTGTGATATTGAAAAATATGATTTGAAATTGTTATGTTGAGGAATTATGAGATATTTTGATGATATTGAAGTGTTGGAATCATTTTCAATATTTTTAGATCGTTGTGATCAAATGTGGAGTTATTTATTATTGTGAGTTATGAAGTATGCTTATGGTTTGGATAAGTCCAAATTACAAGGGAGACTCTATCCAGAATTTTATCATTTGGAATTAAGAGCATAATATGATAAGCATCCACTAAAGGAATTAAGGTTAGACATGCAAGATCATTTACATCACAAACGAGATTTAGTAGATGATAGCAGAGATTTTATTATTTTCTCATAAGGAGAACACACAAGAGTCACACTGGAAAGGAAATACATGAAACACACGAAAGCATAAGAGAAAAACATGGAAAGATCCTCAGAATGAGAGATGTGTTTCCGGAGTAGCCGTATCCTACCACCTCTGATCTTTTGAGGAAATAAAGAAACCTTCAAAGAGGTGTGTTTCGAGAGTAAGAATACTCCGTAATCTACCACCTGGAATCTTTGAAGTACACACAAGATTTAAACATTAAGGAAATCCTAGTAAATGGAGGGGTGTCTCGAGAGTGAGAATACTCCGTACTCTACCCCCACCTATTCTAAGATTCAAAGAGTTAAATTTACATTAACCGGACTCCATTTTCGCTTGATTCCCCTTCCTTGCGACCAATCTATCTTAACCCCTGCTGGATCTTGTATTGAGATATATGACTGCAGCTTATCCAGTAGTTCATCAATAGTAGGAGCAGAAATAAGAAGCCTTCTGGAAAATGGAGAGATGAATCCCTGTTCCACAGCATAATCAAGAAAGGTTAACAAACCATCAAAGAAATTGTTAACATTCAGAAGCCCAATAGGCTTAGTATGGAGATCTAGTTGAGCCCACGAGGTAATGTTAAAAATTTCTTCTAAGGTACCAAAACCTCCGGGCAGGGCTATAAAGGCATCAGAACCATATAGCATACAAGTTATGCGTTCATGGATGGATAAGGTTTGAACTTCATGCCCTCGTGTTTTTCCTGCAACATCTACCAAAGGGACAGGTATGACACCGATTACTTTTGAATTCTCTGCAAGAGCAGATTGGGAAACACAACCCATTAGACCACTGCTACCACCCCCATATACAAGAGTGATACCTTTTTCCCCCAGTTTCTTTCCAAGATCTACAGCCGCTTCTAGATAACCGAAGCCTTTCCCTACTTTTGATCCACAAAATACACAAATAGTTTTGATCTGTCGAAGTTTTGGTGCTTCCATTTTTTTTATATTAAAGAAGGGAAAACTTACGAAGAAGATGTGATTTTGGGATGCCTGAACTATGAAATATGTTTGGCTATTTAAAGCCGGAAAAAAAATTTACTGTTTTTGATTGATTCTGAAAAAGTAAAGATTTACTTTTGACAAAAATCAGCCCACTTTTGAATATTTTTATCGTATCGAGGCTGTCACCTTTCGGCGATTTAATATTTTATTTCCAGCTTTATCAAAACTCGAGAAAAGGAAAATATATTTTATTTTCAAAACGCGTGAAAGAAAGCAGCAAAATATTTTAAAAGATTTACCTTATAACATTGCTGAACTGCCAGAAGCCTCATTTTGTAAAACAGACTGGCAAACAGGATCTTTTGCTATTATATTTTGGAGACTATAACGATTTTTGTCCTCGTTAAACTGAGCGTATAAGGAGAGAAGTTCACGTTGTACATAACCACTTGGGTGCGTCTCAAGAGTCAGTCGAATATCATCCAAAGACTCCTTACTCAGTCCACCCTTTATGAATTCGATTTTATCATCCCGATTAGTAGAAGAATATCCTACTGATTTGCAACGAGTATCACAATTCCAACGAGCACATTTGTAGCAACCACCCAGCCTTTTTGCTCTTCGTTTCTTTGCGAACGTGCTTTTGCCTAAACCAGGCATATGTTTTGGAAATGTTGATGGTAATTCACCAGATAGTCGAACCTTTGCTTCTATCAACCAGCGAACATCTTCTGGAATATCATGAGCCATTAGCAACCTCAATCTTTCGAGCCTTATTTTATAGATCTTTCTCAGATCATTCATAGGAAGACTGGAATAATACTTGCGAATGTTAGAAAGAATGATATCCATTGTTTGATGATTCAACCTCTTCTCAGCATGAACTATTTAAAAGCGTAAAGGATCTGAGTGAATCCGCGTGATGTTGTGACCAGCAAGAAAGCGCAGGATTATTTTAATGAAAAGAGGAGACAAGAAGTAATGCGCTGTTAAATTTTATCGATAAAGGAGATTTGATTGGAGATTTGGAATATTTTCTTGGATTATGGGTACTGATATTTTGTTAAAATAATGATAATCATAGTATAATGTGATGATACGTGGAAAGTAAAATGAGTACCGTATTGAATCAGAATTCATACGTATATACAAGTGAAAGAAATACTTTGCAGGAAATGTGGTGACATTTAAGTATAGAATCTTAGTTTTGGGAGATATTTGTTTACTGAATTTTGGGTTACAAATATTGGAAAGATAAGTTGATGATATTATGTTGATATGTTTGGGTATATTACGTAGAGAAGATATTCAGGTAATTCTTTGATTATTTTTGGAATTTTCGATGATAAGAAAGGAAAAAAAATTATTATGATACGATATGTCAGTAAAGATTTGTTGAAATTTTAGAGATATATACGAATATTTGAGGTCACATGATACGATGATAAGTGACAAGTTACATGAATACTACAAGATATGATGAAATTTTTACATACGATTGGGAATTGTTTTGATTATTTTTAGAATATTCGATGATAAGAAGAAGAGATTCTGATTAAGTATTCAGAAAGTATAAGATTAAGTAAGTTTAATTTCGAGGACGAAATTATTTTAAGGAGGTAAGATTATAGCGATCCAGAATTTTTATGCAATAAATAATTATTTTAATATTTAGAAAATTGTGTCGCTACTATTTCACTCATTGTTTTGAAGTTAACGCCGCGACGGATTCGTCTAGCCAAGTCAAGAAATATCGAATTTGTTCGATTTTAAATTAAATGTCCGAATTTCTAAAATTATGTTATTTTAATTGTTTATTCAAAGTATTATTTTCAAAATTATTTTGAATTCCAAATTTATTAAAATATTTCAATTTTCCTTATTCAAATTTATTTTCAGTCCAAAATATATCAGTTTTAATACAATTCCTTATACAAAAACATCATCATTATATATATAAATTTTACATCTATTTCATATTCCATCTCATTATACAAACACCAAAGCAAAGCATCTTCATCATTATCATCATCTACCCCATCTTCATTTCAATACTCATGGCACAACTCACACTTCCATGTACTTAGATTCCACAATACAATATATATAAGCATACATCTTCATCACCTGCACCAAGCTCCATCTCCATCCCAGACGAGTGCAACCACAGTCCACCCACACTGCCTCACCGTCCATCACTCTGCCATCACGCAGACCATACTGCCACCATGCCACAATTCCAACACCACAAGTCTGAACATCAGCACCTCCACCATAGCCAAAATCCCTTATCAACACCATGATCAATTTTACTGCAACCTCGACAGCTTGCAGCAACCCAAACCACCGGTTGCAGCCCTTCACAGAACCATTGCCAATCGCCTGCAAGCACAGTCCTACCATCACGACAATCACTATAATCATCATCAATCCACAAGCTTTGCCTCAACTCCATAACCGGCAGCCACAAATCAATCACCCAACCAACCGGCTACATCATGATCATCACCAGTCCACTGCCCCAAAATCACTATCACACAACTCAGAGAAATCAATTCACAGCTCAATTCATAAAGCCATGGTTCCGCAGCCACTGCCACAAATAAACCACCATCTCCAAATCCAAACCGTCACACCATCACTGTTCCATCGCCAATCATCATCATCAATTCTGTTTCCATCTCCAGTCACCAATTCAACCACTGCAGTCACTCGAAAACCACCACCGGAAATCACAACCACCGCCTGAACCTCCATCGACGCCACTGCCCAACTTCAATAGCAAATCAGAACAACAACCCAAAACCTGCAGCAAAACCACCTAAACCGCCGTTCACTACCTCAATCACCAATTGCTGCCAAAAGCCAAGTCCTTGAATCCAACCACCAGCAATCATAGATAAAACCCAAAATCAACTAAACCAAAGACTTACCTCGACGCCGACTGCCAGTGACCGGATTTGTCACCGGAAATCGCAATCAAGATCAGAGCTTGAGCCTTGGATTCACCTCGAATCAACACCAAAACCTAGCCTAAATCACCACCACATGATGGCCGAACCATCGCCGAACCACCGCCGGCGTTTGGCTCGCGGCAACCTTGACTGAAAGTAGTCGATCGCACCTCCGTCTGCCCTCCGCCTCTCTGTGTGGTCTCTCTCTCTCTTCGATCTGAATGAGAGAGAAAGGAGTAAAGAAAAGATAAAGATCTGAATATATTATATTAATTTTCAGAATCTGCAGTTTAGTCCCTGAAGTTTTAAATGTTTCAAAATCAGTCCCTGACATTTTAAAAGGTTTTATTTCAGTCCTTTCAGCTTTTAAACTTATCCATTTCAGCCCCAAAGTTTTAAATGAGTTTTAATCAGCCCTTTCATTTTCAAAATCTATTATTTCAGTCACTATTTACTTTTAAGCCCAAGTTTCAAAAGTATTCATTTTAGTCCATCAACTTTCAAAACATCAATTTTAGTCCTCAAATTATAATTTATCATTTTGAACTATATATTCGATAGACTAAAGTGACTTATTGGCTAAGACGAAGCGTACGGAGAATTTAAAGAAATTGAAGTCATTCCCGCTCAACTTTGCACTCGTCGGATTTGAGGTAGACTCGCACTTATTAATTGATTTAAATTATGATTTCATATAAATGTCATGTGACTTGTGAAAGTCAATTTTTAAGAAAATTAAGTATGTTTTATGAAAGGTAAATATACCTTATGTTTTTATGAAAAGTAAGTATACCCTATGTTTTTACGATAATGTTTTATATGTTTTGGATCATTGCTACGCATAAGAATTCTTACCACCTAAGTTCGGTAGAATTCTGTGTCTCCATAAGTTTATGAGGATTTACCACCTAAGTTCGGTGAAATTCCTGCCTTTCCATATGTTTATGAGGATTTACCACCTAAGTTCGGTAAAATTCCTGTCGCGTATGTTTATGAGGATTTCGATCCTATCTTATGTTATGATGGAAATGATCCCTATGAATTTCATGAATTATGTTTTGGTATACTTACTGTTATTATGATCTTACTGTTATTATGATCTTACTGTTATTATGATTTTACTACATAAGAATTCTTACCACCTAAGTTCGGTAAAATTCTTATGTTTATGAGGATTTCGATTTTATCCTATGTTATGATGAAAACTTACTGTTATTATGATTTTACTACATAAGAATTCTTACCACCTAAGTTCGGTAAAATACTTATGTTTATGAGGATTTCAATCCTATCTTATGTTATGCTTTCAAAAGAAATTATGCTTGGCATAATTAAAATGTTTTTATAAGTATATGGTTTTCAAAGAACTGTTTTCAAAGAGATGTTTTCAAAGAGCATATGATTTGCAAAATATGTCCCGTGCTGTAATGCACAATATGAGTTTTATCAAGAGCAGTTTTATAAAGAAGCTCTATCAATGCCCGTTTTATAAAGAGCCGGGATTTATGTGTTTAATCATCTTATAAATTAAATTAATTTGCGATGAGTCTACTGAGTATTTCCCCCATGAAATACTCACCCTACTTTTTAACAGTTTTGCAGATTTCGGAGACGGTGGCGAGCGATGAATGATGGTGGCAATAATCGTTGAACGGTTGAAAGTTTGACGTTAATGATTTCCGTATTTTCCAAACAATCGAATAATTTAGAGAAGTTCATTTATTTGAGAAATTATGATATTGGCAATTTCTTTACAATATTAATGGTTCGATTTACTATTTCAAATGGTTTCATAAATGTTTTCAATTTTAGCGGCCATTACAGTTTATTTAATGTTGCCAAAAATGAATTTCAATTATTTCTTCCGCAAAAATATTATTCGAAAAAAATTTAGACAGAAAATGACGTAGTGAATCGGGTATACGGAACTCGGGGCGCTACAGCTACATTTCGTAGGGGATGGGCACCTGTCACGTCTTGGTAAAGGAAGTGTCCCATCACTGACTCCATCTCTCTTCTGGTCAATGCCGTAAAGCGCCCTGGCTGAGTATAGAGCACATCGTCTAGGCGTTTAACCAGGTCGGCTAAAAGGGGTTTGCTTGACGTACCACCTCGGCCTTCATCCCAAGGTGATATTTTAGGCCTTAGCTGTGGGTCAAGATCCGTTTGGCCACTATTGGGCCTTCGCTGGTGGATAACTGTACCTTTATTTGGGCCCGGCGGATTCAACACTAGTCCCTCAAATCTGAAGGGATCATTCATGGTCGTGTAGGATTTGCCATGATTTCACAGCATTAACTTCTTAGGGAGTCAATAATGAAATTCCTTATGTAAGGTTCGGATCCATATTATAGCCGATCTTCTGCCTCGGATTTTCCCTCCTAAATGGGGTCGGGATCGTACTAGCGCGTTCCTTAGGCGGCGCATTTAATTCAAGGGGGGCTATTGGTGTCTATTTCCAAGAAAAATATATACATATATATAAAATGGGAGGGGAGTAGCATTTCGCAGCACGTGGTATTCACTGTGGTAGCTGAACGATTTTGTCTCTCCCTTTGACGGCTAGCGCTTTGATTAGCCCATTCTCCAAGAAGCATGGGTTAATCACATTAATCATACGGCTCACAAAAATCGATGAACCTAGATCGTTGGGATCCCTATAAATCCTTCTTCATTTCATTATTTCCCCTTTTACCACTTTCTAAGAGTCTTCGTAGCAATACTCTAGCGAAAGCTTGTTCCGTTTTTTCTTTTTCCTGCAAGTTTCGAGTTTTCTCCCCAAGGGCTTTCTACCCAGCGTCCGCCTTTACTGTTCCACAGTTTCTTTATCGGCAAGTTCTTCATTCCCAGTGCGCGATTTCAAGTGATAAGTGTATTTTATACACTTATTTGTATGTCTAAATTAGGATTAATTATTGTCGTTTGAGAATATTTACTATTTAATTTATGTTTATTTGTTTACTTTTCAGAAAATGTCTCAATTGAAGAAGAATGAAGCAATTAATGGAAAAATGACACGATTGGATGTTAATTGGAGCTAAATTGGATAAGTAAGGAGTTTGTGACAACAACCGGGAAACATGTTTGGTGCCAAAGTGACTAAATCAGAGGTTGGAGGACCTAATTGAATAAATTAAGAGTTTAAATGGGCAAATCGAGAAGAAGATAAAGTTTGGGGACTAAATTGCAACAATCGGAAGTTGAGGACTGAAGGTGCAATTAAAAGTCAGGGACCAACTTACACAGCTTGAAGAAAGATGAAGTCGCGATCGCTGGATGTGTACCAGGCGATCGCGATATGCTGCAAAATCTTAACCCGAGAGTTTTAGGGTTAAGCACGCGATCGCTAGGGTGTAAGCCACGCGATCGCGTGGCTTTCCGGCTGGGCCGTCTGTGGGCTTTTTCTCGCGATTTTCAACAGAGTTCTCTTGTTTTGACCTAGGTTTTCTCCAAAACATATATATACAACATAAGAGGCACGAAAGGAGGACCTTTGCCTCTCCATAGAACGAGCCACAACAGAAATTTGAATTAAAATTCTTGGAGATTCAAGCATCGCAGAGGGGCGTGAATTGAAGATACTGGAAGAATTGATAATTGGTGCAATCTTTCCATTCTTCTTTGTTATTTTCAATGAACGTTATATTTCTATTGTTTTTGTTCTACAATCATGATGTGTAACTAATTTTAATGTTGGGATGAACGATGTAGCCTAGTTAATTATTTTAATGCCATATTCCTTATTTTAACGCTTTAATGCATGTGTTGATTTATTATTGCGTTTAATGCGTGAATGAACTGGCCACTTATTCATGATTTTATGTGTTATTTCCATAATTCGAGAGGTGAGTTAATAACATAGATCTAGGTAATAAATCCGGTAATTGAACGAGAGATAGAGATATACTCTTGTAATTATTGCGGTCGTGTGTGAATTCTTGTGTGTAATGCATCTAGTTAAGGAATATTCGGACCCGCTGTAGAGATACATGGTTGACTTATTTAGGTATGATTGATTTAAACTCGAGAGAGGAATCTCAATTTAAATTAGTGAATTCGACCGAACACACAAATAGGAAATAAAACTGGAATTGGAATTGATTTAATTAGCTAGGTGAAATCGTGAATCCCAACCACTTTACAATCATTTTTTTGAAAACAAAACAATTTCACAATTTAATAATTTAATTCATCTTCTTAGTTTTAATTTAAAACCACAAATTCTATTTCGTCTGTTCAAATAAAATTAGAACTAAAACATTTCGGTACTTAGTAAACAGTCCTCGTGGGAACGATAATCCGGACTCTAAGGTCTACTTTATTACTTGATTGCGATATCGTACACTTGCGATCTCAAATGCACAACAAGTTTTTGGCACCGTTGCCGGGCACTGTTTTTATATTAATATCGATACCAATTAGTTCTTGCTTTAGTTTGAATTTGTATTTGTATTTTTTTTAATTTTTTTTATTATTATTTTGAGTTTTTTTTAAGTGGTGAATTGTCTCCTTCTCAGGTATTGAATGAATATTGAGATAGTTGGAGGCAACACGGCAAGATGGCAGCGAACCTTTATCAATGGCTCCATGATCAAGTTGCAGCTCAAACTTATCAGATTTGTGACTTCTGCTGTGAAAATCATGTCACCCAAGATTGTCCTTTCGCACATCAGGCTCAGCCAGAGATTGATCAGGATAATTATTGCAGAAATAGTCACATGCAGCAGAGGAGTTCATATTTTCAAACTTATAATCCTTACTGGAACGGGCAGCCAAATTTCTCGGGGTCAAATAATCAGAGTATCCATAGCCTGCAATTTTTCCAACAACAACAGCAAAGTGATCGCAACAGAGATTTATTATTACAGTTGCTGGAAGATCAACAAGAAAATTTTCAAGATCTACAGACTGATTTTCACTATGAACAAGTTGGGAAACAACAGGTCAAAGAATGTATATCCAACGAAGATTTGCTACTACAGCTACTCCAAGATCAACGGGCTGAATTGAATGAAATGAGAGATCAGATGGAGCAGTTGGCAATTAGCAGAACAGAAAGACCACCAGAGGAGTGTCCACCAATACATGCAGTTCAAGCTGAAACTGAAGATTTTGACAATGAAGATTTGATAAATCAGGAATTGCAAAAACAACAAGCTGAAATTAAGTTGATGGAGCAGTGGACAGTAAGCATGACAGAGAGTCATCCATTGCCATTACCAGAAATTCAGGTGCAAAGATCAGAGGAGCCTGAAAAATTGGTTGAAACAGTTGAAGAAAAAGAAAAAGAACTTGAAAGAGTGGATCAACCAGAAAAAAATAGCTGCCATGAACATATCTTTGTCCAATTGTCAACAATGCAGAATCAAGACATCGAGCTCGAGGAGACTTCAATTAAAGAGGAAGAACAATTGAAAAAAGAGGAGTTGATCACAGAAAAGCAGACACTTAAGGGTGCCGAAGTTGCTATGCAATCCTCCAAATTCAATGATTGGGCAAGAATTGAATTCATCATTGGTGATGAAGAAATAATTGAAGTCTACATTTTGAAATTTGAATCGAGTGGAGTTGTTAACACTTATGACATGGGCAAGGTACAATTTTTGAGCTTAAATGCACCGTGGAGCAAATTTGACAGTCACAAACAAAGACGGTCATCAAAAGCTCTATTTAAAGTTCCTTGAAAAATCAGGTAAAAAGTCGGGCTTGAGACTTAAAACGGAGCGCTTGTTGGGAGGCAACCCAACTTTTCTTCCCTTTTATTTACTACTCTTTCATTATTTATTTTATTATTGAATTTTTAAATATATGCATATTTAGGTATGTTTTTGATGTTGTATGTTTACATTAGGCTAAGTCTTTATCGTCATTCCAAACTATAGCGACCCAGAATTTTTACGCAATTTTATAATTATTTTAATATTTAAAAAATTGTGTCGCTACTATTTCACTCATTGTTTTGAAATTAACGCCGCGACGAATTCGTCTAGCCAAGTCAAGAAATATCGAATTTGTTCGATTTTAAATTAAAATTCGAATTTCTAAAATTATGTTATTTTAATTATTTATTCAAAGTATTATTTTCAAAATCATTTTGAATTCCAAATTTATTAAAATATCTCAATTTTCCTTATTCAAATTATTTTAAGTCCAAATACGTAATTCAATTTTTATATCAATATTTATTTATTTTCAAATTCATTTTCAGTCCAAAATGTATCTGTTTTAAATACTTTTCATAATCAAAGTTAGTCCAATATTTATCATAATCAAAAATTTATCCAACCTACATTTCCACCCACGATTTTTCCTCTATTCTAATGATTCCCATGTTCCCTATTAACCATTTTCTTTTCTTTCTTTTTCTTTTCAAGTCATATGCCTCCTCTCTTTATACATCACCCCACAACCCTGAATGATTGTGAATCTTTATCATCATCACTGACCAACCCCACAACCCTGCACCTTTTTCCTTTATCGCCGAAAGTCATCTTCCTCCTCCCCTTTTATAGTCCAGCCCACACTTCTCCCCTGCCTCTCCAATTCAACATCCATTTCACAACCCATCTTCATCATCTCATCACCAGCACCAGCGAACCACCAGCAGCTCCATTACCAACCTCCAATATCGATCACACAATAGCCACCATCACAGTTCACTACCCTCAATCACCATCACACAACTCAGTCACACCTCCAAGAAATCAATTCACAGCCAATTCATAAAGCCACGGTCAACCAGCACTCCTCAATCCAGCCATCGCCAACCATCTGCAGCAGCAACTACAACTCATAACCATTACTCAAACAAAGAAGCACCAATGGCAGTTTCACCGTATTCACCTAAGGACATCACAACAGTTATCAATTCAAAACCCACCACTGCCAAATTTGCAACTAACCGAAACAGCAAGCCATCACTGTTTCATCACTGCAAAATCAACATCACCAGTCACCATCTACACTGCATCATCATCAACAATCCATCACCACAGTTTATCACCGAACAACTAATTTGGACCACCAGTCACCAACCTCCACAGTCACGACCTGCAACCCATAGCCGAATACACAAACCACAGGAAATCAATCATTTTCATCACGGCGGCCACCCAGCTTCATCACAACACCACCGCACAATTCCATCGCCTCCACTGCCTAGTCCATTTCCCAACTCCAAATCTCCAACAATCAAACCCAAAACAAGAAATAAGTGAACTCAGTTACTTACCTCACCTCAGGCCACCTCTTCGCCGGAAAATCACGACCTAAACCGCGAACCCTAGCTTCGGTTTCACACGGTTTTCGCACCTAAACTCGTACCAAACCTCTCAAAAAATTGGAACCCCCATCCTTGCCGTCGCTCACCGTAACCTACGCCTGCCTTTCGCCGGTGTTTTCGCCGTCGCAGCCTTCGTCTTCTTCGATCGCGTTTTGAGAGAAACGGGTAGAGAGAGAGAGAGTATGGATTTTGAGAGAGAGAGAAGAGTAAAGTTTTAATATTATATTTTTTTAATTTCAGAAATTTGCACTTTGGTCCCTACGTTTTCTAAATGATTTAAATCAGTCCCTACAGCTTTGAATAGTTTATTTCAGCCCTTTTAAAGTTTTAAAGTTATCCATTTCAGTCCCAAAGTTTTAAATGATTTTAATCAGCCCTTTTATTTTCAAAATCTATTATTTCAGTCCCTACTGATTTACTTTATTTGATTTTAATCCCAAGTTTCAAAAGTATTCATTTTAGTCCCTCAACTTTCAAAACATCAATTTTAGTCTTCAAATTATAATTTATCATTTTGAACTATATATTCGATAGACTAAAGTGACTTATTGGCTAATACGAAGCGTACGGAGAATTCAAAGAAATTGAAGTCATTCCCGCTCAACTTTGCACTCGTCGGATTTGAGGTAGACTCGCACTTATTAATTGATTTAAATTATGATTTCATATGAATGTCATGTGACTTGTGAAAGTCAATTTTTAAGAAAAGCACGTATGTTTTTATGAAAGGTAAATATACCTTATGTTGTTATGAAAAGTAAGTATGTTTTTATGAAAAGAAAATATACTTTATGTTTTTACGAAAAGTAAGTATACCCTATGCTTCACGAAAATGTTTTTTTGGATCATTGCTATGAAATCAATCTACCAAGATTGTTTTGGGTCCCATATGATAAGTTATGATATGTTAAGGGGACCGGAGTTTTAGTAGCGCTACACATAAGAATTCTTGCCACCTAAGTTCGGTAACATTCTTGTGTCTCCTATGTTTATGAGGATTTGCCACGAAGTTCGGTAAAATTCCTATGTTTCCATATGTTTATGAGGATTTGCCACCTAAGTTCGGTAAAATTCCTGTCGCATATGTTTATGAGGATTTCGATCCTATCTTATGTTATGATGCAATTGATCCCTATGAATTTCAGAAAATTATGCTTGGTATACTTACTACATAAGAATTCTTACCACCTAAGTTCGGTAAAATTCTTATGTTTATGAGGATTTCGATTTTATCCTATGTTATGATGAAAACTTACTGTTATTATGATTTTACTGCATAAGAATTCTTGCCACCTAAGTTCGGTAAAGTTCTTGTGTCTCCCTATGTTTATGAGGATTTCAATCCTATCTTATGTTATGCTTTCAAAAGAAATTATGCTTGGCATAATTAAAATGTTTTTTTATAAGTATATGGTTTTCAAAGAGCTGTTTTCAAAGAGCTATTTTCAAAGAGCCTATGATTTGCAAAATATGTCCCGTGCTGTAATGCACAATATGAGTTTTATCAAGAGCCGGGATTTATGTGTTTAATCATCTTATAAATTAAATTAATTTGCGATGAGTCTACTGAGTATTTTCCCCATGAAATACTCACCCTACTTTTTAACAGTTTTGCAGATTTCGGAGACGGTGGCGAGCGATGAATGATGGTGGCAATAATCGTTAAACGGTTGAAAGTTTGACGTTAATGATTTCCGTATTTTTTCCAAACAATCGAATAATTTAGAGAAGTTCATTTATTTGAGAAATTATGACATTGTCAATTTCTTTACAAAATTAATGGTTCGATTTACTATTTCAAATGGTTTCATAAATGTTTTCAATTTTATCGGCCATTACAGTTTATTTAATGTTGCCAAAAATGAATTTCAACTATTTCTTCCGCAAAAATATTATTCGAAAAATTTAGACAGAAAATGACGTAGTGAATCGGGTATACGGAACTCGGGGCGCTACACAAACTCACACACACTAGTTTGAATATGAAGTTAATGTTTGGGAAAATCATTGCATCAATCATGAAGTGATTAGGGGGATAAAAATGATTTTGAATTTCAAAAATAGGAAAAAATTTCATTACTGCCGTGAACTGAGCGATCGCGGGCCTATAGGCTCTAGCGATCGCGACTTTGCATTACAAAATCAACAGATTTTTTAAGCTTGAACCATGCGATCGCTGGCACTCCAGCCAGGCGATCGCGTGGCTGTACTCAGAGCAAATTCGGCAGTTTAAGTGTTTTTTTCCTCATTCTTTCAACTTTAAACATTACAAACTTGTTTTCTCCCCCCTAAATACCTTGTATTTGATCTTACATCGTGTGTGCATGTCATCAACACTTTGTTGCATCAATATCATTGCTTACATGACTTCAAAATCCAATCGAAGGTATGATCTCTTCACTTAAATCAATTTTTAGTCAAAATTGTGAATGTCTTTTTAAATTCTTCTACCTAGAAATTGTGAATTGTGAAGAATGGGCTTAGGTTAGTGGTTGGAGAGTGTGATTTGTGGTTTAGTAGACAAAAATTTTGGGTTCATTCATGCCTCCAACCCTATGCATACCCATTGATTTTTGCAATGCCCATTAAGTGTTTGTTGAAATGTCACAAAGACGTTCTTGTGCTAATTTTTGAAATTCATTCGAGCATTTATCTTCATGACATGTTTATCAATGTTTATGTTTGTGTAGTTCATGAATTAGTTCACATCTTGACATGAAATCATGAAAACCAACATTGCACCATGGCAGTCCCATTGCAAGGCCACTGCAGGCCATTGCACCCTGAAAACTGCTTCACGTCACCTACTTCTCTACATTGTTTCATGACCCTATTGATCTTCAAATGCGCTGAATTTTTAATATATTGTCGATCATGCTGTGAACTTTAACGTATCAAAAGATAGCTCAGGAAAATTTAAGTTTTTCTAGGCGATGTCAAGGCTTGAATGTGTGTGGTCGACCAATTTTGGAAATTCAAAATTTTGCTTTAACCTTAGTTTGGGGGTGTGGCACTGAACTTCCATTTTTCTTATTGATGTTTATGACTTCTAATGTTACTTATCTCTTATTTTCAAGGTAAACATCAATCAGGACACCTCAAACCAAATAGGGAAAAGCAAGAAAAGGGTCGATTCATCCAATACAGTGCAACAGGAAGTTTTAAAGAAATACATCCTCTAAACCTGGGAAGTTCTCGTTCTCTTTTCTTTGTCTTGTTTTCTTTTGTTGAATCTTTTTGACAAACATTGAGGACAATGTTCATTTCAAGTTTGGGGGTAAAAACTCATTGCATTCTTCATTCATTTTATGTTCAGTCGATTCTTTAGGGGCTATTTAAAAAAAAAAAAAATTTGAAAATTTGTTAACTTGTTTATTGCCTAGGATATAGTATGAATCAATTTGTGTTTAAGCTTGAAAATTGGACAACATGAAAACATGAACTTATTTTGAACTAGTTATATTTTGTTAGATTCATACTTATTGCGCACATAGCCAGTGTTGGATAATTGCTTGTGTGAGGGATGTTGTTTAATGCATGTGGGGCAAAGTTTTATGTAATTTGAACTTAGGAATGACTCAAAAAGCCCTGAACTTAGATCGTTAGACATCCCACCCCTAAATTAGAACCAATCATGCTAAAAGGCAAGTTTGGGGGTAAAATGGTTGGAATTTGTGTGTATTGACGGGTTGGAGGTCTGCGGTTCTTGGTTTTGCACTTTAGTCATTGCATTTTGGTCAACTAGTATAAACCATTTCCAGCATAAAAATAGAAAAATGCTGAAGGTCTTATTCTGCTCCTCAAATGCCTTTTTGACTCGAGTAAGTAAGTCCGAGGGGTCCTTCAAACCTGGTGCCCTAAAGCCAACTGGCTTGGGAGTCATCGACCTAAAGCTCGCTACAGGGGTCAATTAGAAAGCAAGTACGGAGAGTGGACTTACACACAAGACATTATAACATCTTTAACTTTTCTGTTTAAGCCTTTATGACTCGGGCAAGTACGTCTGAGGGGTTCTTTGAACCTGGTACCCTAAAGCCGTCTGGTTTGGGAGTTGCCAATCTGAAAGCCCGCTACAGGAGTCATATAGAAAGCCCGTATGAAAAGTTCTGCACAAAGATGGTAAAAGACAGGGACAATTAAAAGAAAAAGTCGTCCATCATAAGAAAAATAAATATATATATATTATTGCATGGTATAAGCTTTGTTGACTGAGCTGTGGTGGTTGATGTTGTAGAATTGGGGACTGCTTTCTTTTGATTTGTTATACACGCACATTTCTGATTCTGACTACTTTGTGTGGAAAAAGCAAAGAATATTTTTTAGAACCCACATAGATAAAAACCCGGGATGTGAGAGAAAAAGCAGAAAGTGGTGATCATTCATGAGTGTTGAAAGGAATTTTATTAGAAATCATAGATTGACCACATGGGATTCGGGCTGGATTATGCATAATGAGCCACACAGTGTTGAGTATATCTTTTGCATAAGTATGCATTTGACATTGGCTATTCACACACACACTTGAAACTCTAGCAGGATATAACTAGAAAATATTTTGCATTGTTGTTCATGACGCTTGCTGAAGCTTAAATTGGTTTGGACTGTAGAGGCATATGGTAAACATGTTGACACAACAAAAATATATGTTCTCTTATTTCTTTGATTTTTGTAGTTTAGTTTACTTTGTTCGAGGACGAACAATAATTCTAGTTTGGGAGTATTTGATAAGTGTATTTTATACACTTATTTGTATGTCTAAATTAGGATTAATTATTGTCGTTTGAGAATATTTACTATTTAATTTATGTTTATTTGTTTACTTTTCAGAAAATGTCTCAATTGAAGAAGAATGAAGCAATTAATGGAAAAATGACACGATTGGATGTTAATTGGAGCTAAATTGGATAAGTAAGGAGTTTGTGACAACAACCGGGAAACATGCTTGGTGCCAAAGTGACTAAATCAGAGGTTGGAGGACCTAATTGAATAAATTAAGAGTTTAAATGGGCAAATCGAGAAGAAGATAAAGTTTGGGGACTAAATTGCAACAATCGGAAGTTGAGGACTGAAGGTGCAATTAAAAGTCAGGGACCAACTTACACAGCTGGAAGAAAGATGAAGTCGCGATCGCTGGATGTGTACCAGGCGATCGCGATATGCTGCAAAATCTTAACCCGAGAGTTTTAGGGTTAAGCACGCGATCGCTAGGGTGTAAGCTACGCGATCGCGTGGCTTTCCGGCTGGGCCGTCTGTGGGCTTTTTCTCGCGATTTTCAACAGAGTTCTCTTGTTTTGACCTAGGTTTTCTCCAAAACATATATATACAACATAAGAGGCACGAAAGGAGGACCTTTGCCTCTCCATAGAACGAGCCACAACAGAAATTTGAATTAAAATTCTTGGAGATTCAAGCATCGCAGAGGGGCGTGAATTGAAGATACTGGAAGAATTGATAATTGGTGCAATCTTTCCATTCTTCTTTGTTATTTTCAATGAACGTTATATTTCTATTGTTTTTGTTCTACAATCATGATGTGTAACTAATTTTGATGTTGGGATGAACGATGTAGCCTAGTTAATTATTTTAATGTCATATTCCTTATTTTAACGCTTTAATGCATGTGTTGATTTATTATTGCGTTTAATGCGTGAATGAACTGGCCACTTATTCATGATTTTATGTGTTATTTCCATAATCCGAGAGGTGAGTTAATAACATAGATCTAGGTAATAAATCCGGTAATTGAACGAGAGATAGAGATATACTCTTGTAATTATTGCGGTCGTGTGTGAATTCTTGTGTGTAATTCATCTAGTTAAGGAATATTCGGACCCACTGTAGAGATACATGGTTGACTTATTTAGGTAGGATTGATTTAAACTCGAGAGAGGAATCTCAATTTAAATTAGTGAATTCGACCGAACACACAAATAGGAAATAAAACTGGAATTGGAATTGATTTAATTAGCTAGGTGAAATCATGAATCCCAACCACTTTACAATCATTTTTTTGAAAACAAAACAATTTCACAATTTAATAATTTAATTCATCTTCTTAGTTTTAATTTAAAACCACAAATTCTATTTCGTCTGTTCAAATAAAATTAGAAGTAAAACATTTCGGTACTTAGTAAACAGTCCTCGTGGGAACGATAATCCGGACTCTAAGGTCCACTTTATTACTTGATTGCGATATCGTACACTTGCGATCTCAAATGCACAACATCAAGCATTCATCATCTGAAGGTAAACCTCTTCGTCCCTGTATATGCGAGATTTCTCTATTTTTAGTTTTTTGTTGTGGGTTTGAAAATTTTTGCTTTTGCACCTTGCTTTTCTTTCATTGAGTTTGACCCACCTTTAAAACAAAAGAAAAATGGAAAGAGTTGGGGGAACGGGTTCACAGGAGATGTTAACAATGGCGGTTCCCGTTAGAGGTTTCTGCCCCATCTCTTTATCGGTTTTTAGTTCTCGCTTCTTTAGGGAGCAGATTAAGAGGAGAAATAGGAAAAATAGTTGCATAATCTATTTGAGTGATTCTGACAGCGAAGAAGATAAACATCAAACTTACATGGCTCATCTGTCACCCGAAGAGGAGGCATCTTTGGTAGAGCTTCGAGCGAACGAGATAGGGATCTGGGGAGAGAAATGAAGGCCGGCCCTTCTTCTGGTCACCAGGACCTTGGTTTGACCGTTAGTGTAACACCCCAGGACAAGAAAGTTTAAGAGAATTGATAGGTACTACTCATACAAACAAGGTGCACCTTCTTTTCCGGAAGTCCATCGTTAGAAACTCCAAAGTTAAGCGTGCTTGGCTTGGAGTAATTCTGGGATGGGTGACCTCCTGGGAAGTTTTCTCGGGGAGCGTGCGAGTTTTCTCCGATTTTAAAAAGAAATGTCAGCATGTTCAGAAAGGATTTCATTTGTGAATCTTTCCAGAAAGATTCTGTCAGAGTTTTAGTATTTCTACCGTATACTTTAGTATGGACGTCAATTTTCACTAATTCTGGATTATAAAGTCTTATTTTGGTCAATCTTCTTGATTTTAGTTTTCAGAATGTGATCAATCAATATATATATATATATATATATAAAGGTTTAGACGTTAGAATAGAACCTAGGAAAGACTGGAAATAGAAAGTAAGTGAATGGATTCATAAGTGGGATAATGTCGGTTGACGGTCTCCTACAACAATAGCTATCAAACTTCGATCCGTATTGAGTACTATACGATAGGAAATGTAGATTGCCAGTTCATTGAGATGAAGTAGGAGAAAGAAAGTTATTGGGTCAAGAAATAGTACAACAAACAGCAAAAGTTTTTTGAAACGATTCGTCAGCGAAAAAAAAAAAAGAAAAGGCACAAAGTAGATAGAAAAGCTATGTGGACAGAAGAGGGTAACCATTGGAATTCGTTGCAGGTGACATGATCTTTTTAAGGTAGCTCCTATGAAAGGAGTTATGAGATTTGGAAGAAAGGAAAGTTTAGTCCGCGATTTGTTGGCTATGTCCAATTTATAGAGGAGACTCTGCCGAAATTTCTGTAAAATTTTATAATAGATAAATGAACATTTAGGTCGTGTAAATTATTTAATTCCGCATGTAATGTGAATGGCTCCTCTATAAATTGGACATAGCCAACCTGTAGAGGGACATCAAAAAAACATTTTTAAAATTTAAAACATCCATCACATCTCAATCACATTCATCATCTCCAAAACCAATTCATACATTTCCCAAACTCCTCAATCATAAGATTTTTCAAAACATCATCAAACATTGACCATTGAAATAAAGGTAATTTAACCTCTAATACGTTCCATACTTAATCAAAATAACTCCAACCAAACCATTATCAATAACAATAAATGAAGGAATAAATTTAATGATAACTTGAATAAATTTAACTTTATTTAATAATGTCGACAGCGGGTACTGTCTGAGTCAGCCGCCAAATGTTCTCCTCGGATCACCTAACTTTCATCACCTGAAATGTTGGGCAGGGATTGGGGTGAGCTAAAGCTCAGTAAGTAAACTGTATGCATGAATGCATGCTTATGACATGAATGCTTTTCGAAAATTCCATGTATGTATCCCCATTTACTTTACTTTCCAGAACTTTCAAACTTTTCAAACTTTCACTTAACATTTCAAAACTTTCACTTCATTTCCATCTTGAGCTCACTTGGTGTAACTTCTAGTCAATCAGAATACAGTGGGCAATTACTTATTTGGAACCAGATTAACATGCGCATTTCCACCGCAAAGCGGTTTAACATTCACTTTCCCACCGCAAAGCGGTGTAACATTCACTTTCCCACCGCAAAGCGGTATAACATTCACTTTCCCACCGCAAAGCGGTGTAACATTACATTCGGGTACGCCGGTCCCCCGCGCCCCATTTCCCACTCGCACCTTTCATGACATAGAAGTACACCCATTCTTTCAAAAACTTGGGATACATACTTTTTTGACAAAAATTTGCACTTTGACACATTCCTTTCATGAAAACATTTGACTTTCTCATTTCGGTGCCAATGCATGCTTGATGATGCAATGACATGTAACGTGCATGCTTGAACATTCTTCTCAATAACATATGTTTTCCTAAAGTAAATGCAATTCATCAAGGCAAGTAATTTGCACGACAGTCATTTACACATAACTTTCACATTTACATTCAACTTCTATGAAAATAGGGGGAAGTTTACTTACCTGTAGTCCTCGGTAGTCTGTTTAATATGCAGGTGGAAGTCTTGGTTGCCCGCGACGTCAATGTACCGTTTCTCCTAATTAATTTCCATTCATTAACAAAATATGACTCTTAGTGAAAAACCACGTTTAACACTCTTAAATAAGGTCGAGACTTGCATGTGACTCATAATATAATAAACACATTTAACACTACATATAATATCATACTCGAAGTAATACATTAAGTTCAAGGAAAATTTTGGAAATCTTACTTATCAATTTCACCAATCAAAGTCAAGCATTCTTATTCAAAAAATGATCTTGAACTAAAAATTTATAACTTTGAACATAACTTACATTTAAACTAACTTGTTTCAAAAAGGTTAAGGTTTACTCTCCTACACCATTATCCCAACATTTCAAAAATCATACGTTCGTTTAAATAGTCATATGCATATTCATGATCATATATACATACACTCACACCTCTGCCCGCCTCTCAACTCCCTCGATCTCCCACGCCTCTGTTCCTCTCGGCCTCACTCATCTCGCCGTCGGCAACACCACCGGCGCCACCACACCGGTAAGGAACTGGCTCTTTTTTTTTTTTCCTCGGCTCCTCCCACCCGCGCAACCCAAACCGCGCACACACGCACGGCTTCACACCACTTCACGCACACACACATACATGATTCAATATACACATGTATGTATATATATATTCTATGTAAATAACGTATGTATACAACTTATATGTATAATTTCAGATTTATGGGTTGAAATTTCAGATTTTTGGTTTTTTGTTGAATTTCGAATTTTACCTCAAATTAGGGATTTAATGATGTTATGTGTAGAATCTTGATGTATATGAATGTGTATATTATTATGTATGTATAGATGTGTGTAAATATATAAAAAAATTGGACTTTCTGTGGGCACATGTATAATTTCAGATTTTAGTTTGTAGATAAATTTTCTAATGTCGAAAAATGTTAGTTTCATTTTTGAGCTAGAAAGGAGTATAAACATAAATTCAATTGTGCTAGTTAATTGTTTAGTTTATGCGTTGATTTATAAATAAGTAAATTCCAAAGTTAGAATTTGGTTTGAGATTTGAGTAAATGTATTTAGACAAGTTCGAATCAAATTGTGAGTCACAGAATTTTTTTAACTTCAATTGTGGATTTCAAATTTTGGATAATGTGCGTGGGTGAAGTTTCAAGTTTTTAAATCCGTAAGTTATGTCTTTTAAATTTGTACTGCTAGTTAAGTTGAAGCATAATGGTAATCTTTGAAATATTAAGGGACTCTATGAATGTTTTTATAAATTTTCACTCAGTTATGATTTCGAATTTGAATTGGTCAATGTCAATTATGGGGGGTTAATGCTAATAAAAGTATATTTTATTTAATGAATGAACATAACTAGGATTGTTGGTACATTGACGACACGGGAAGTCGAGGCTCCTCCACTTGCAAATCCAGATGACGGTAAATACTAAGGATGTCAAGTAAGTAAACTTCCCCCTATTTTCATAGAAGTTGAATGTAAATGTGAAAGTTATGTGTAAATGACTGTCGTGCAACTTACTTGCTTTGATGAATTGCATTTACATTATGAAAGCATATGTTATTGGGAAGAATGTTTAAGCATGCACATTATCATGTCATTGCATCATCAAGCATGCATTGACATCGAAATTTGGAAGTCAAATGTTTTAAATGAAAGAAATGTGTCAAAGTGCAAGTTTGTTCAAAAGTTATGTATCCCAAGTTTTTAAAGAATGAATGGGTGTGCTTCTAGTTCATGAAAGATGCGAGTGGGAAATGGGGCGCGGGGGACCGGCGTACCCGAATGTAATGAACCGCTTTGCGGTGGGAAAGTGAATGTTACACCGCTTCGCGGTGGGAAAGTGAATGTTAAATCGCTTTGCGGTGGAAATGCGCATGTTAATCTGGTTCCAAATAAGTAATTGCCCACTGTATTCTGATTGACTAGAAGTTACACCAAGTGAGCTCACGATGGAAATGAAGTGAAAGTTTTGAAATGTTAAGTGAAAGTTTGAAAAGTTTGAAAGTTCTGGAAAGTAAAGTAAATGGGGATACATACATGGAATTTTCGAAAAGCATTCATGTCATAAGCATGCATTCATGCATACAGTTTACTTACTGAGCTTTAGCTCACCCCAATCCCTCCCCAACATTTCAGGTGATGAAAGTTAGGTGATCCGAGGAGAACATTTGGCGGCTGACTCAGACTGTACCCGCTGTCGACATTATTAAATAAAGTTAAATTTATTCAAGTTATCATTAAATTTATTCCTTCATTTATTGTTATTGATAATGTTTTGGTTGAAATTAGTCTTGATTACGTATGGGTAACGTATTAGGGGTTAAATTACCTCTTATTGCAATTGTCAATGTCTGTTGATTTTTGGGAAATCTTATGCTTAAGGAGGTTGGGGAATGAATGAATTGGTTTTGGCGATAATGAATGTGATTGAGATGTGATTGATGCTTTTAAATTTTTAAAATGGTTTTGATGCTCCTCTACAGGTTGGCTATGTCCAACTTATAGAGGAGACTCTGCCGAAATTTCGCTAAAATTTTATAATAGATAAATGAACATTTTGTCGTGTAAACGATTTAATTCCGCAATTAATGTGAATGGAAGTTAACATGCCTAGGTTTTAGGTTTTGAAACTTGGGGTGTTACATTTTTGGTATCAGAGCTAAGAGTTTTAAAAGCGATTCTGTAGACTTTTAAAATTTATTTACAAATGGTATCAGAGCCGATCGCCAGCCGGAAATCGGGAACTAAGTGCTACGCCATAGGGCGGGAGCCACCTCTAGAATCCCAACACCTGGCAACAGATCCTCGGATGGATTAAGCGCGACGAGGACGTCGCGAGTCTAACGGGGGGTGATTGTAACACCCCAGGACAAGAAAGTTTAAGAGAATTGATAGGTACTACTCATACAAACAAGGTGCACCTTCTTTTCCGGAAGTCCATCGTTAGAAACTCCAAAGTTAAGCGTGCTTGGCTTGGAGTAATTCTGGGATGGGTGACCTCCTGGGAAGTTTTCTCGGGGAGCGTGCGAGTGAGGACAAAGCATGCTGAAAAGACCCGTGTTGGTACGGTGGGGACAGTACGCCGTCATCTAACGGCCGGGACAGCCCGTTAAGTGGGACCCGGGTCGTTACAGTTAGGGCCCCTTTTAGGGCACATAGTTTTGTCTGTAGAGGAGGTTGCTCAAGTAGAGGAGTGGGTCGACCAAGTTAACAAGGTTTCAGGCTACCACGTCGATCCTGATCCAAACCCAGAGTCATGGGAAAGAAGTGAGGTCTCCATCGAAATTCGGAGGGTTGATTTAGCTGCGGCTTCGAAAAAATTCAGGCTACTAGAAGGGGTCCAATTGGTGCATCCTACACCATCTTGCCGACCTTGCAGCCCTCCTCCGGGCCAGGCGGCCATATGCTACGATGCCCTTTCTTGCGGGATGAGGCTTCCCCTGCACCCCTTCTTCAGGGCACTACTTAGGAGCTACAACCTGTGCTCCTACCAACTGTCCCCCAATTTCTGGACACAGGCTGTGGGCACTTGATTGGTGTGGCAAGAGGTCAACCCTGATCATCCGATCTCACTGTACATCATTCACACTCTCTTTACTTTGAAGAAATCGGTTAGAAGGGAGACGGATGTGAGGTCGGACATCAAGGATTGGTACTACTTGTCTCCCAGGGGCTTTTATCCTCCCGTTATCACCGGTCACCCTACCTCAATAAAGAACTGGAGGAACCAGCGGTTCTGGGTTGCTGGAGAGTGGCAGAGTTCCCCTGTGGACCCCAGTCCAGAAATTACCGTTCCCCGAACTCTTTCCATACCTAGTGAGTCTTGTACTTGTTTTAGAGTCTTTAAGTGTCACGCGTCCTCTGCTCCTTTAATTTCCATTCAATTTTCTTGGTTTCTTACTAATATGTCATCGGTTTATGGTAGGGGACACTTTCGCTCACCTCCTCCCCGACGCAAACCTAGCGGCAGTGAGGCGCTTGTTCGCTTACAAGGGTACCTTTCAAGGGGTCATTTAGCAAAATAAGCTGTTTGTTAAACATGGTCCTATGCGAGCCATGGGTGAGTTTTCTTTGTTACTGCTTTTATATCTCATGCTTTTTATGTTCGTAACCTCACTTCCCTCTTTTTCTGGCTAGGTTCTAAGGATTTCCCAAAGATTTCTTTGAAGGGTCTCATGGCTACGAAGATTCCCCCTACACTTCGCCATGGCAGTGAAGTTGAAAGGAAATAGAAGGCGGTGTTGGCCAACCTGCAAGTTGGGGTGGCAAAGGAGGTCTCCGAGGCATCTGCGGCCCAACTTCAGGGCCCTCTTCCAGCCCTAATGCCACCGCCTACTCTGCTGCCTGTGGGCCCTCAGAAGCCTAACACACCCTAAGGGAGTCCTTCCAAAGGGGAAAGGAAAAAGGTCTGACAGGGGCGGATCCAAGAGAGACAGGGAGGCTAAGGATGCCTCAGTGCCGCCTCCTTTGTCAGAGGACATATTTGAACATGCCCCTGAGGAAGAGCCCGCCCCCCTGAAGAGACTCAGAAGAGGTAAGGGCAAGGAATCCACCTCTGCACCTCCGCCTCCCATGATTGAAGATCTGGAGGATGAGCCTTCTGTGCCCATTCCAGGCTTGGCCTATGAAGTGACACCGAAGGGGGCAAAGGAGCTCAAGCACAACAAAACCAGCATTCTCCCCAGGGATGTCACTTTCAGCCCTTCGCTATTTGACTCTCCCAATTCTCCTCCAGCCCGGGCCGCCTTTATTATTGAGTAGTTTTGGACAGAGGGCTGGTCTGCTTTCTTCTCCAGCGTTAGTCCATCCCGAAAGTTACTCACCGCCAAGGCCATGAGTGCCAGGACATTGGCCCTTATTGACGAGGTGGAGTCGTCTGTGAATGAGGCGCAGAGGGACAAAAAGAATGCTGAGACTGCTCTCCGGCACATGGACAATATGCTCAAGGAGATCAATGACCTCAAGGCCCAGCTATCCATAGCCCGTAAATCTTCCTCAGAGGAGAGGGCTAATGCAAAGCGCCTCCAGGAGGACAACGAAAAACTTAAGCATGACCTCCGGGCCTCCGAGTCAGACGTGACGGTCTTGTGCAAGAAGCTGGATGATTCCAACTGTGCACAATCTATCGCCTCTGAGGCCCTGTCCGTCGCTAACGCAACCAAGTTAAAGCTGGAAACTGAGGTGGCGGCGGTCAATGAGAAACTGGGGAGGGAGCTGGAGGCTAGGAAGAAGGTTGAGGAAGATTATACTTCCCCGGAGAATCATATTGACTCCAGAATTGCTGAGGCTTTGGAGCGTACCATAGCGGCCAGGGTGAATGAGGTTCTGGACGCAGAAGTGTCGAAAGCAGTTCAGAACTTCAAGGATACTTTTGAAGACACCCCAGAGTACGAGGCTATGCAGAGGGTCTTTGGGAACTTAGGGGCTAGGATGGCTTTGGGGGACGTGAAGGAAGCTTTTCCGACCTTGGACTTCTCCATTGAAGCCTTTTACCCCGAGCCCCAAGATGCTCCTGCCAACCTTCGGGATGCATCTGAAAAAGGTTCTTTAGAAGATGTCCCTCCTCCACAATAATCTTCTTCTGCCTTTGCTTCACTGCTGATCGTTTTAGTTAGTTTTTTAGTTTTTTTTTTGTAAGTGCCCCGGCACCTAATATTGTAACACTCATTCAACTTGTAAATGCCTTAACTTTTTATGAATGAAATGACTTAGCCACATTTTGTCTATAAGTGTAAAAAGTATTTAGAACTGTTTACACGTGAAAATTCGAATTAGCACATGTATAGCAGTCACATGGGCAGCCTGGGAGAGTTCCTTGGTGGGAAAACTTGAAATCTGACCCTAGCAGTTGGGGGTGTCAATTGCAAACGAAATCCGTATTTTGGCAAGAGTCACAAAGGCCTGCAGAGAAAAACTGTGTCACTGTTGTGTTCCTTACAAAAACGTGATTGTTCTTATATTGAGGCAGTAAAACTTGGGAAGGATTCCTGTGTGCTTTGTGTTATTTGTTGCATTTCGTTTTGGTTCCTTTAAACTTGTTGGTACTTTCATAATTGTAAGCACAGTGGGATCAGAAGGCTGACTAAGATCAGATTTTAGTGTCGCAGTGGGTGAGAAATTTTGTGTTCAAATTTGAAACCGTTAACGTGCGAGGAGTTTTATGTTTATCCTTTATGCCTGATTGCAAACGCTTTGTCTAAGTATATGCATGGGAGTATTAACAATTTTGAGAAACCGTTCAACACTTCGCCCAAGAGAGCACTCCGTATGTATGAACTAACTTAACGCACCAACCAAAACGACAATATTTGGCTAAATTTGAATCTTTTAAAATGTGTTATATGGCGACATGACATGGCGAGTATAGTCCCTTAGATCTGAGTGGTTCGAGGCATTTATGTGTACCAGTTAGATCTGATTTTGACAATCATTTGAACGTTTCTTAAATCACATTTTGTAGGACCTATGAAAGCGAATTTGCATGGACCCCTTTCAATTTTTACGAAGAGGTCGCAGTGTGGGCTGATAAAAGTCCCTTGCTTTTTAACACTTTTTATCCATTATGTTTATCATCTTTAGAAATTGATGTAATCTTCAACGTAGTCCATCCATGATTTTATGAAATCACATGTAATGCTGCAATCATAGAGGAGAAATTTGGTTTTATTGAAAGTAACGACGAAGGTGGTCCGTGTTCCAAGGATTGCATAGAGGTACTCCAGACAGGTCCTCAATCATGTATGTTCCGGGTACCACCTCGGCAAGGACCTTGTAAGGGCCTTCCCAGTTAGGACCTAGAGTCCCTACTCCTAGCTCCTGTGTTGAAGGAAGAACCTTTTTGAGGACCAGGTCCCCAATATTAAAACTTCGACTCTTCACTCTTTTGTTGTAGTATCGTGCCATCTTTTTCTGGTACCTGGCCATCATCACTTGGGAGTCACTTCGCTTTTCCATTAGGAAATCCAAACCGGCCATTTGCGCTTCTTCGTTCCTAACTTCGTCATAATGAATTTGACAAAGCGAGGGGATTCCAATTTCAACGGGGCATACCGCCTCGGCCCCATATGCCAGCGAGAAAGGTGTTTCACCAGTAGCGGTGTGCAAGGTGGTTCGAAGTGCCCATAGCACTTGTGGAGTTCATCTACCCATGCGCCCTTTTTGGATTCCAATTTCCTTTTCAGGGTATTTTTTATGGTCTTGTTCACAGCTTCGACCTGTCCGTTGGCCTGCGGGTGATGTGGAGATGAGAACATTTTCTTAATTCCTAAATCATCGCATAACTCATCGACGCTTCTGTTTTTGAACTGTTTCGCATTGTCACTAACCAACGAGTATGGTATCCCGAACCGGCATATGATATTTTTCCAAATAAATTTGGTGGTGTTGGCCTCTGTGACCCTCATCAGAGGTTCTGCTTCAACCCACTTCGTGAAGTAGTCGATTGCTACTATCGCAAAGCAATTGTTTCCAGCACCTCTAGGCATAGGACCAATAATGTCAACCCCCCACTTTGCAAAAGGCCAAGGGCTAGTTACCACAGTTAGCTCGTGATGCGGCTGGTGTGGTATGGTCGCGTGTCTTTGGAATTTGTCGCACTTGTGCACGAAGTCATGGGAATCCTTTCGCATGGTAGGGCAGAAATATCCCTGTTTGAGGGCTTTCCGAGCTAGCGATAACGCCCTGGCATGATTTTCGCAGATGCCCTCATGGATTTCTCTCATTACATACTGCCCTTCCTCTGGCCCCACACATCTCAGCAAAGGGGAGGTGTAACTCAGCTTATAAAGTAGGTCGTCCAAGAGTACGAAATTCGCAGAGTATTTTTGCAATTTCCGAGCTGCCTCTGGCTCGTTTGGCACTGTCTGATGCTTCAAATAGGCGATCAGGGGGTTCATCCAGGATCCCTCTTCTTCAATCGCCAAAATCTCCGGTCCCGACTCAATAGAAGAAGTCAACATGCGTTCAACCGGGATTAGATTGTGTAACTCTGAATCGCTGCTACTTGCTAATTTGGACAAAGCATCGGCGTTGGAATTCTCCGCTCTGGGGATATGTTGCAACTCCATTTTCCCGAAATGTGCAGCCAAATCCCTTACTTTCTTCAAGTAAGCGATCATAGAAGGTTCTTTGGCAGAAAATTGCCCATTGAATTGGCTCACAACAAGCTGCGAATCGCTATTTGCCACTACGGACTTAACTTTCAAGGCTTTCGCAAGTCTTAGTCCGGCTAATAATGCCTCATATTCAGCAACATTGTTTGAGGCTTTGAATTTAAAGCGGATTGCGCAGTGTAATTTAAACCCCTCTGGGCTTACTAACAATATCCCTGCACCGGATCGTCCATCAGCCGAGGACCCGTCAACGAACAATTTCCACTCTTGGCTGTCATCCGTGTTATCTATCATTTCGACCTCAGGGGGATGTGTGAATTCAACTACGAAGTCCGCCAATGCTTGACCCTTTACAGCGGTCCGAGGCGTATAATGTAGGTCGAACTGGCTGATTTCTATTGCCCATTTCAGTAACCTTCCAGATGCGTCTGGTTTTTGCAACACTTGTCTCATGGGAAAGTTGGTGAGCCCGCGTATTGAGTGTACTTGAAAGTAGGGACGAAGTTTGCGAGAGGCTGTGAGTAACGAGAGGGCGAGTTTCTCCATGTCTGCGTATCGTGTCTCTGCATCTAACATGGCTTTGCTCACATAGTACACTGGGAACTGATTCCCATCCTTTTCTCTGATCAACACTGAGCTGACAGTCTCTTTGGATACATCCAAATACAAGTAGAGAGGCTCGCCGGCCTTTGGCTTTGATAGCAATGGGGGCCGTCCCAAAGATGCTTTAAGGTCAGCGAAAGCCTGTTCACATTCCGGTGTCCACTGGAATCGCTTTCCCCCTTTGAGGACCTTAAAAAATGGCAAGCATTTGTCAGTAGATTTGGAGACGAATCGATTCAAGGCCGCAATTCTCCCCGTTAAGCTTTGCACTTCTTTTGGACTTCGAGGCGATTGCATGTTCAAAAAAGCGTTGATTTTGTCGGGATTAGCTTCGATTCCTCTCTTGTTCACCATGAATCCAAGAAACTTTCCAGACGCTACCCCAAATGCACACTTCACTGGATTGAGCTTCATTCGATATTTCCTCAACACCTCGAAGGTCTCTGATAAATGGCGGATATGATCCGCGGCGACCATGCTCTTGACCAGCATGTCATCGACATACACCTCCATGGTGTTTCCCAATTGTTCTGAAAACATGCGATTCACCAGCCTTTGATAGGTATCTCCCGCATTTTTCAAGCCGAATGGCATTGCTTTGTAGCAATAGAGTCCTCTATCTGTTATAAACGAAGTATGCTCCTCGTCTGATTCACACATGGGGATTTGATTGTACCCGGAGTAGGCATCCATGAAGCTCAGCAGTTCATGCCCTGCTGTTGAGTCAACCAACTGATCGATCCGGGGCAGTGGGAAACTGTCTTTTGGACATGCCTAGTTCAAGTTTGAAAAATCAATACATACCCTCAATTTCCCATTGTGTTTTGGGACCAACACAGGGTTTGATACCCACTTCGGATAGCGGGATTCTCTGATGAAGCTATTTTTCAACAACTTCGTGACCTCGTCATTCAAGGCCTCATATTTTTCTGAACTCATGGGTCGTCTCTTCTGCCTATGCCCGGGGCTTCGAGGGTCAATCTGGAGTCTGTGGCAGGCCTCTTTAGGATCAATCCCAACCATGTCACCATGCTTCCACGCGAATACATCAAGATTTTTAAGTAAGAAATTCTTCAATTGATCTTTGTATTCAATTGGTGAATCCAACCCAATCTGCAATTCCTTGATTGGGTCACGTGGGTCTACGCCGAAGCATTCTAGCCTTTCTGCCGAGGTGGAGCAATTGTCTCCTGCAATTCTTGGGTCCAGATCTTCCAAGTCTTCTTCTAGTGTCATTGTAACATCCTTACTTCCCGAAGGCCCTTCACCCAATCTTTCAGGGTCTGCAGCAGCCTCGGTCATGGCTACGTCACTGATCATGTTCAAGCTTCGATCTTGAAATTTTTGGATTGCATTTGTGTAACAAGCCCGGGATTCTGTTTGGCTTCCCCTTACAGCTGCAACGCCATACTCCGTGGGGAATTTCATGCAAATGTATTTCGTATGCGTTGCAGCCCCCAAGTCAATGAGACCTGGTCTCCCAATTGAGCCATGATAGGAGGATATTTTGTCCACAACCAAAAATTCCATGGGGATTCTGGAAATAGTTGGTGCTTGCCCCACCTCAATTATTAGGGTTATGGACCCTCTGGGGGTTATGCTGTCTCCCGTGAATCCATATATTGGATCCAGGACCGGGATGAGTGGAGTGTTGATCCCCATCTTATCAAAAGTTACCCCGTAAATCACATTCACGTTGGCGAGTTGTTTGGCCTCTCTGATGTACCTCTTTTGGGAGTTGTTTGTGCTCCCACCTGGGTGGGGGCCTCCCAGTATTGTGTCGATTCACGAATGGGGAAGTCGGCCACAAGCACAGGAGGTTCCCATGTATCTTTAGCATTTGCCGAGGCGGTATCCTGGCCCTTATTCCTATCTCTTTGACGATTGTCAATTCTTTCCTTAGTTGAGTTCTTCCACGGAGCTCTCCTATTAGCTCGGTTGAACTTCTGACCACCAGTTTTTTGAGTTCTCCCTGTGTCGGGGGGATAGTCACCTCCCCTTCTCCCCTGCGCCTTTTGGTCAGCTAACATGTGGATTTCCCTGCAATCCTCCGTTGCGTGATCGTAATATCTGTGATAGGCGCAGTAAGCCCCAATCATGGGCTGCTTTCCACTTCAGCCGCTTTCCACTCTCCCTTGAGCCGTGGGAGGATTTTGAGAAGGGGTGTTAGAGTGCAAGTGAGGGATAGCTTCCGTGATTTCTGCGGCAAAGCTAGATCCTGTCCCTGGAAATGGGCGAGGCGCGCCACTTCGGTTACCGCCGACCCTATCCTTGTTTCCTCCTTTCTTGAGGTCCGCTTCATTAGAATATCCAAGGTTATATCTCCCTTGGGGATGATTATCTCTGGCCCTAGCCATTTCCTCCGATACAATCTCTTCCTTCATCAGGTCTACCAGGGTATTGTAATCCCTTGGTTTCCTGCTCTGGACATCCCTCCAGAACATGCTGGTCATAACTAGCCCTCCTTTTAAAGCTGAAAACATCTCCGCTTCTGTGATATTTTCGCAGATATGCATCTCTTCAGTAAACCTAGCTAGGTAACTTTTCAGAGACTCGTCCCTTCCTTGCCTCAGATCCTGAAGGCGTTGGAGCGGGAGTTGGCCAGGCCTGGAGGAAACAAAGCCATTTTTAAAAGCCGTCTTCATATCTCTCCAACTGTGAATGCTGCCAGGAGGGAGTTTTTTATACCATCGTATGGCACTTCCCTCAAGGGTCAAAGCAAAGGCTTTACATTTCAATGCCGGAGTGGCTCCGGCTATTTCCATGCTGGCGCGGTAATTTAACAGGTGATCATCAGGATCGCCTCGGCCAGAGTATTTTGCTATTTCTGGCATCTCAAAGTCATGAGGTACGGGGCATCTACGGAGGCCCTCTGTGAAGGGACTTACTTCCTCTTCGTCATCCAACTCGTAAGAGGGCAGTTCACTGTTCTCATCGTGACCAGAATACATTGGACCATGGTATTGGTCATAGAGCTGCGGGGCATATTCTTGCTTTTGTGGTGGCAAAACATGGCCGTGGTTTATCCTTCTGTGGGTTGGTAACTCGTTGCGAGACCTTGTCCGAACTGCTTCGGCTCTTCTTTCCTGCCTATTCCTAGGCTCATGTGTTGATGCCAACCTTTCCGCTCCCGTACCATGTTGGTCCCTATACATTTGACCATGCGACAAGGCTTCTTCAGCGCGTCGCTCCCGCCTATTTCTAGGCTCTGCGACATTGTACCGACCTGGGTCCGTTTTCCCCCGTCATTGGCCCCTGAATAACCCTCATATTCGGCTGAAGACACTGCCGGATTTTGCGGGAGAGGTGATGCGTGTCGCAATGCACCAAAATAATAAATAATTCCTTACTCGCTAAATATTAATTAATAATGTAGTAGTAAGAGTAAGGGTCGATCCCACGAGGAACGGAAACTAATTTTAGTTGTTCGATCAATTAAAATGGAATGGGGGGTTTTTTGTTTGAATTTGCTTGAATAAAAAATATGCATAAAAATAAACAATTCAATATGACTAGAGAAATAATATGAGAAGAAATCTTGTTCTCGGGTTCGGTTGTGCCCTCAATTAATGTTATACCTTTCCTTGTAACGTGTTTCTATCCCTAATTCAATTATCAATCATAAATAATCAACAAGCTCTGATTATCTAAATTCTTCCTTATGTGTATTGATTCAAAACAAGCTCTTCGAACCAATTCTAGCCATGGACAATCCTAAACAAGCACTTAGGATTTAATGCACGCCTAGTATGAAAATTTAGAAGAATAGATTGAATTGGATCGTTAATTACACGAGCTCGAATTAATCAATCCAAGTTGAATTATTACGGAGTCCTTGAGGAACCTCACCCTCGCTGTGTTGGCCGCTTCTTCCCCTACGGGGGTTAACATCACCATCACTTTCGTTCATGTTTAGGGAAATTCCTTAATCTTATCTTGTCTTTCAAAGATGAGTGGACTTTCGTTTCAACACTCCCCGCCTTTTCCAAGGTTACTAAACTTATATTTCGAAGTGTTATGCCTTTTTCAAGGTGAATACACTTGTGTTTCAAAGTTTTAAACCTTTTTCAGGGTTCACGAACTTGTGTTTCAAAGATCCTTACCTTTTTCAAGGTTTCACGAACTTATGTTTCAAAGCTCTACACCTTTTTCAAGGTTCATCAGCTTATCTTTCAAAGCTCTTGCCTTTTTCAAGGTTAACCAGCTTATCTTTCAAAGCTCTTGCCTTTTTCAAGGCCAACCGGCTTATCTTTAAAAGCTCTTTGCAATTATCAGTTCTTTCGTGAGAGGTTCTTCTTCCTGTTTCAGAACTACCTTTCTATGTGTGGCTTTTTACCACGTGTTTTCGTGGTTAGCAGTATGGTTTCCCACAGACGGCGCCAAAATGTTGACCACAAAATCCGACTGGACCTTGGACCAACACGTCTCAGCTCCTCCCTCTTGAACACGGGGATCTCCTGCGCACTAGGACAAATAATCAGCTTGCAAAGGGGGCCGAGGTGGCTCCCGTATGCACTCTGATGCCTAAGTCAGTACTCATCTTAAGCGAATATATCTATTGGGTGCGGGAAATATAAGTGTGTAAAAGAGAGAAAAGGGAGTGAGAAAAATATCTTGTTAAGAGTGAGAAATTGCTAACCCTTTTCTTGGAGACAATCGTGCTTTATTTATAGAGTAACTTGTTATCTCAGATCACGACACGTGGCGTACTTTACACTTTTCATCACCCTAGCTCATGGAGGTGACAACCTTACTTTTCAACCGTAATCATTGCTACATTTCGTAGGGGATGAGCGCCTGTCATGTCTTGGTAAAGGAAGTGTCCCATCACTGACTCCATCTCTCTTCTGGTCAATGCCGTAAAACGCCCCGGCTGAGTATAGAGCACATCGGCTAGGCGTTTAACCAGGTTGGCTAAAAGGGGTTTGCTTGACGTACCACCTCGGCCTTCATCCCAAGGTGATATTTTAGGCCTTAGCTGTGGGTCAAGATCCGTTGGGCCACTATTGGGCCTTCACTGGTGGATCACTGTACCTTTCTTTGGGCTCGGATTCAACAGTACTTTCCCACGATTCAGGATTGGGTTCAGGGTCGATGTGATACCCCGATATCTTGTTAACATAATCAACCCAATCCTCGACTTAGGAAATTTCCTCCTCAGACAACCCCAGCTCCTCCCTATGTGCTCTAAAGGGTTCTCTAACACCCAAGTTAAGCTCATGTGCCTCGGAAGAGGATCCTGCTACCTCTTCATCCCTTAAATCCCTAACCCATTTGCTCCGTAGCTCTTGCAGTGGTGCCTCCTCCTCGGCTAATAGTTGGGCCATATATGGCTGGTTCTTTTCTTCTTTGTTGTCGGAATCATCCAAACATATTATAATATTGCATTTCCTATTCCTCCTCCTCACATGCTCCCTAAAAAAGCGAGAACTAAAAACTAATTGGGATAAGGGGCAGAAACCTCTGATAGGAACTTCCATTATCACCAAGTCCTGCGGACCCGTTCCCTCAACTCTTTCCATTTTTTCCAAATTCCAAAACTTATCCAAAGGGAAATGCAAGAACAAAGAGGAAAAATCTCAAACAAGCACGCAAGGGAGAGGAAGATTACCTGAAACAAGAGATGGTGGAAATCAACGGCCTTGAATTCAAAAGGGAGCAGCGCCCTAGTTGAAAATCATGATTGAAAAAGGTTTCGTGGATAAGAAACTTTCAAAGGATGTGATGAAATTCTTTTTAAAAGAAGTTAGGAAGCTAACTCTCATAAGGAAAATCTTAGAAGATTTTTTGAAGATGCAAGAAAGAAGAAATTGTAGGATGAAGGAAGCTTTATAGATAGGCCATATCAATCTAATCCCTTCATCCTTAAGTCGAAGGGTTAATCCTGATTGTACACGTGTCTCGAATAAGAGTAAGTTGAAGCGCCAACAGTTTGAAATTCAGAAAGAAAGAAAGTAATCGTCCCACTGATAGAGTGTCTCACGCGCGATTGAGAGCATTCCCTTGAAGCATTTCTTGAAAATTAAAGCTAATAATTTGTTTTCCATAAACACGCCCCCAAGAAAATACGCTAGCACTTGTAACGGGTGAATTGAATGGGGAATAAGTCCAAAGGTCATATGTTACACGTAAGAATTATAGTCGACGGATGAAAGACCTCAGAACTTTAGAGTGTTGCAACATGACCCACGCTTGAGCCGCCTCGAATTCCTGGGGAGAACATGCGGGGATGAATCTGACTTTGCTTCACTCCATGAAAAATCATTATCCCATCTTTATGGACATCGCAACTAATTCAGTTCAACTTGTCTATGTCAAATCCGATGCTCCTATGAATGGACCCATCTAACTTGAGGGGCTAGTGTTACAACCACGCCTAAATGAAGCTAGACACGTCACTTATGGGAGCCCACATGGGACCAATTGGTTGCCAGATGTGCTCAAAACCTCACGAATTATTATATTGCTGAGGCGGTACATTGGTTGAACCCTTATGACCGAACTACTTGTTCCGAATTGGTGTCATCCAAGGTACATGCTCCAGACCAGACCAGTGACAAGACTGGTCAAGTGTGTTAGGGAGATTTGACCCTCATGCAAGTTGCAACTGGATGGGACAACGCCTTTACTGGAGATGTGATGGCGGCCATAACTCTACAATAGATAGTAATGATTATAACCAAAAAATTGGTTTACCTCATGAACGGATAGGGGAATGCCACGTGTAAACTAGGACAGGTATCTCGATTTGGGAATATAATTTCAACTATAAATAGAATACATTGCCCTCCAAAGAAAAGGTTAGAAATTCGATACTCTAACTCAATATACTATTCTCACTACCTTTTCTCTCTTTTACATACTTATAATTCCCGCATTCAACATATATTTACTCGAAATGGGTCCTGACTTGAGCTTTGGAGAGCAAACGAGAGCCACTCTAGCCCCCTTTGCACGCTAATCGTTGGCCAAGTTTACGTGAATAGTTAATATTTGGTGAACATGTATGTGTTAACTGTAACTTTTGTGATCATGTATGTGTTATCTGTGATTATGTCTGTGAAAACTGTGATTATATGACTCTTAATGCATTGTTTGTGATCAGATTTGCGTGAACAATGATTGTTTGTGATAAGGTCTGTGAAATCGATTATTGTATGTGACATGTAATGTGTTCTTTGTAATCAGGTTATTGTGAACACATGTGACCATAAAAATGAATTTCAAAACGTTGTTTGTGTTAACAGTCACATGTGTGACCATGTCTCAATTAACAATGACTATAGGAGATCTATTATGTTCAAAGTGACTATTTTGTGACCAGTCTGTGTTAATTGTGAATCTTTGTGATCATGTCTGAGTCACTATGACTTTCTGTGATTAGGTCAATTTGATCTATGTCTATTTGAAACTTGTAATGCGTTGATTTTGACTTGGTGTTGTTTTAATTGTGACTATATATGACAATGTATATATAAAACGTAGTTGTATATGACAAGATCTGTATTAATTGTGGTGTATTTGACCAATTCTAAATTATATTAGTAATGATTATTTGTGAACAGTTCAGTATTAACTGTGAGTCTTTATTACCGTGTCGAAGTTTATATGACTATCTGTGGCTTAGTCTAGTTGAAATGTGAATGCAATAAATTAAATGTGACATGTGGATGTCTTAGTTTTAATTGTTCGTGACTATATATATGCCTGGAATGTGGTTGTATGTGATCAAGTCGTTGTACCTGACGAGTTATGTGTTAATGGACACATACATAACCAGGTCTCCGTGAACAATGACTATTATTGTATGTGACCAGATCTGTCTCCAGTTTGATTATTTGTGATTAGTTTTATCTTAATTTTTATTGTACGTGATCAGGTATATCTTAACGATTACTTTCTGTGACCATGTTTGTAGCGCCCCGAGTTCTAAATACCCGGTTCACCACATCATCTTCTGATCTAACTTTTAAAATAATATTTTAGCGGAAGAAATAACTGAAATTCATTTTTGGCAACATTAAATAAACTGTAATGGTCTATAAAATTGAAAACATTTATGAAACAATTCGAAATGATAAATCGAGCCGTTAATATTGTAAAGCAATAGACAATGTCATAATTTCTCAAATAACTGAAATTCTCAAAATTATCCAATGTTTGAAAATACGGAAATCAGTAAAGTAAGACTTTCAACCATTTAAAGACTTTTACCACAATCATCCATCACTTGCCACCCTCTCCGAAATTTGCAAATGTTGTTAAAATAGACATGAACATTTCATAGAAATACTCAGTAGACTCATCGTCAATTAATTAATCTACAATATAATTGAACACATAAATGCAGGCTCTTTAGAAATCATAGGGTGTGGGTTGTTCTTCTCGTGCATTAAAGCACATGACTTCTCTTTGAAAATCATAGGCTCTTTGAAATCATAGGGTGTGGGTTGTTCTTTCTTCTCGTGCACATAAGGCACATAAGTTATGCATAACATCATCATTTATCTTGCAAGATATTCTCTTCTTTCTTTTCTCATGCATAAAAGCACATAAGTTATGACAAGCATAACAACATAAATATTTCATAAGAAATATATTCTCATTTCAACATAAATATTTTCGAAGAAATACATTCTCGTCTCTTTTCATAAAAATGAATTTCACATAAGTCACATAACATACACATTTACATGCAATCATAATTTAAATCAATTAATAGGGGCGAGTCTACCTTAAACTTAACGAGTGTGGTTAAGTGGGAATGACTCAATCTTTCAAATCTCCGTACGCTTCGTCTAGCCATTTAGAAAAAATAGGTTAAATTAGTATTTTGAAATTTATAGTTTAAAAATGATAATTTATAATTTGGGGACTGAAATCGCTGATTTTGAAAGTTAGGGGACTAAAATGGATACTTTGAAAGTTGAGGGATTAAAATGAGTAATTTGAAAGTTGAGGGGTTAAAATGAATAATTTGAGAGTGGAGGGACTAAAATGAATACTTCTCAAACTTGAGGGACTAAAATATAAATTTTCAAAAGTTGGGTCGAAGCTCAAAATGAATATTAAATTGTAGGGCTTGACATAGGTGATTTTAAAAATGAAGGGCTTATTAAAATCATTTGGAACTTAAGGGGCTGAAATTATAGGTTTTAAAACAGTAGGGGCCGATTTAAATAACTTTGGAACTTGGGGACCAAAGTTCAAATTCTGAAAATCAATAATATTAAAACCAAACATTTACTCTCTCTCTCTCTCTCTCTCTCTCTCTCTCTCTCTCTCTCTCTCTCTCTCTCTCTCTCTCTCAGTTCGCGATCAGGGGAGGGGAGGAAGAGAGGTGTTGCGACCAGCGGCGCAAAAGGGGAGAAACTGGTCTCCAGCCGGCGGTTTCGCCGGTGAAACGCCGACGCAAGGTGGAGGCGAGCGGCGGGCAGGAAGGGGGATCAATTTTGAGATATTTGGTGCGAGAACCAAGGCGAAGTCGAGGCTTAGATCGCGATTATTCGACGATACTCCGGTTGAAAAGGGTTCCACAGTTGAGGTACGTAACTGGGTTCATCTATTATTGGGTTTTTGATTTGATTTTGGGGTTGATTTGGCGGTAATGTTGATTGGTTGTATGATGGAGGTTGGGTGCAGGCGGTGGCGGTAGAGGTGATGATGATGATGATGATGATGATGATGATTGGTGTTGAAGATGGAGGTGAGTTGGAGGAGATTGTGGCCGTGTGCGATGGTGATGGTGGTTTGGGTTCTCGATTGAGGTGGTGTTGGTCGTGAATGGTGGTGCTGCAGGTGGGTATGGTCTGCTGTGATGGTGGTGTTGGGGGTAGTAGTGATTGAGGTGGTGATGATGGAGGTTGGTGGCGTGATGGAGGTGGTGATGATGATGGTGATGGTGGACGGTGGTGGTCCTTACCTTGAGGAGGCCGAACCTGGGGTGTGGTTGCTGAGGGTAGGTTGATTGCTGAAAATGGTGGTGTAAAAATGGAGTGGGTTGGTGTATATAATAAGGATTTGATAGGTAGGGGATTGATGTGATAGGTATGGGATTGATGTGATAGGTGGAGGTTGGTAGTGTAAAAGTCTTAACAAGCAATGCACGTAATTCGAGAAAAATTCGCACGCGAAATCAACTGGGTCGGAAGAATTCAACTGATAAAATGAGATTGATGAAATTTGGAATTTAAAATGATTTTGAAAATAATAATTTAAATAAATAAATAAAGTAATAAAATTTTGGAAATTCGAAATTTAATTTAAAATTGAATTAACTCGATATTTCTCGACTTGGCTAGACGAACGCGTCGTGACGTTAACTTTAAAATGGGTGAGATCGCAGCGGCACGATTTTCGAAACTTTGAAATAATTATTAAATTGCGTGAAAATTCTCGGTCGCTACAACCTTACCCCCTTAAAATAATTTCTTCCTCGAAATTAAACTTACTTGATCTATTCTTTCTGGATACTTGGTTATCTCCTCTTCATTTCCCAAGTAACTTCATTACTATTGTGTCTACCCCACTGGACTTTGACTAAAGGAATTTCTTTGCTTCTTAAGACATGGACTTTTCTCTCTCTATGCACATAGGTGCCTCTTCATAAGTCAAATCTTTCTGGACTGCATGAGACTGATAATTCACCACATGACTAGGATCATGAACATACTTTCACAATAGAGAAACATGAAAAAAATTGTGCACAGCTGCAAGTGCTGGTGGCAAAGTCAAACAATAAGCCACATTACCCACTTTCTCTACTATTGCAAATGATCCGATGAAACGAGGCCTTAATTTCTCCTTCTTGGCGAAACGAATAGTACCCTTCATAGGAGCTACTTTCAAGAACACTTTCGCTCTAATCTCAAACATTAAGTCTTTTATTCTTTGATCGGCATAACTATTATGTCTGTCTTGGGCAGCTTTAATCCGTAATCTAATCTTCTCGATAGCCTACATTGTTTTCTCAATTAATTCTGAACCCAATAATTTCCTCTTGCCAACTTCATCCCAAAAGTTTAGCGATTAACATCTTTACCCAGACATTGCTTCGTATGGTGACATCTCAATGTTGGCCCAAAAACCGTTTGTTGTAGGCGAACTCTACTAATGGAAAATGTGTCTCTCAATTACCATTTGGGTCTAGAACACATGCCCTAAGCATATCCTTCAATGTCTGATTCTGAAGATGGTAGGTAGTACTAAAATTTAATTTAGTACCCATTGCCACATGTAATCTCTTCCAAATCTCAAGGGAAGATTCTCGGATCTCTATCTGAAAAACGGACATTAGCAATCCATGAACTCGGACAACTTCTCTAGCATATATCTGTACCTCATACGAAACTATCGAAAAGACGCTTGATAGATATTGTGTAGAACTCAATCAATCATCCGACATTATCCAACTTATAAACTCATTCACTGACCTTCTATTTCCAACCTTTCAAGGATCTATACTGATATTGAATCCACGATCTAAATATCAATCATTTCAATGCTTAAACTAAAAATCAAGAAGATTGATCAAAAATAAAATCTTATGATCCAAAATATAGAAACGCGGTATCAATTCCAAAACATTGAGCACAAACTCAAACTTGGCAGAATCTTTCTGAACGATATACAAACGAAATCATTTCTAAACTCGACTGAAACTTCCTTTAAATATTGGAGAATTCAAACTTAAATCCCTTAATCCATACTTCTAAATCATGCATCAAGTACCTGGTATCACATACTCATTCTAGTCGAGGACTAATGTACTAACTTAAAGTATCATCCTAAGGATCAGATATGATATTCTCAAATCTAAGAAACCTCACTAATTTCCCAATCTGAAGTTCAAGATTCAATTTTCCCTGTTTTCCCAAAACTTCAATTCATGTCACACTATGAACAATACTCTGATTAAGTCTATCACCATTGAATAAGACTTCGGTGAACCATATCGGATTCCTCATAAAGTTTACTTAACCCAAAGATACAATCCCATTATAAGTAAAAATCACACAACTGATTATCTCAGGTTTTCCATTAGTGTAACAAAATACTTACTCACACCTAAAGTACAACTGGTAATAAGTAATCGAACTGCATCACCAAAATCTTAAATAAATCCATATATCTTATGACTCAAAATGAAGATTCCCAATCGTAGGTAATATTTCACCATAACTCAATAAACCATCAAGATAAGATCAAATGACTTAATGTATTCACATAATTCATTAACGGGATAATCATAACATCCATTAACCATCTACTCATCATATCTTGTAGTAATCATGTAACATGTCACTTATGATCGTATCATATGACCTCAAATAATCATATCAATCTCTCTAAGATTACAATATAATAACCATCATATCTATCACATGAACCTTATACATCAATCTGCTGACTAAGATTATATATCAATCTCTCAAACTAAATAAATTTTGGATTCTGCCATATGTCACTCTTTCTGCACACTACTCCATAATAAGTCATCACTGTGAAGTCTTATCCCCATTTTCCACAAATTCTATCCACAAAGACAATTACATAAAATTTCACTTCTTGTTTTCGAACCAAGATACCATCAGTAACAATTTCCAAAATTTAAAGGTATGATCTCATCATAAACTTTCCTCCGATCAAATGCATCACTTTTGCAATACTTATACAAATCTAGAACCTGATAAAAATTTCTTTCATCAATTTCATCCAACAATTTCTCTCATGATCTCCTAATATCATAAATGGAAACTTAATGTACATCGGTGAATCATTCACATTACGAGGAAACCCTGATTTTATTTCCCAAGACTGAGACTCATCTTTCTTTGAATTCCACTTAGAACCAAATATAACATAACTTATTCATGGAAGGTCAACTTATTTCATAATCGCAATACATCATCACCTTCAGTTCTCATCATAAGAGCAATCGTATTATTCCTTATAATCATCTATTGTACATTTTATATACAAATGAAATTATGACAATCATCATTATCTCACATATTTCCAAACATTCAATCACATGTCTCAAATTTCTCACTTTGAATAAATGGTTACTCCTTTAAGGCATCTCACCATAAAATATTTCCAATATCTCTCATTCATGATAACTGACTCTTCCACATAATCCTATTACATGTAAAGAACCAAATCTTTAACATCATCTACCAATCGACTTCCAAAACAAATCAATAGTACTATCACATACCATCATAGTTTATAATATTCTCCAATATCAATGATCATTCCATACTAATAATCAATTCATTCCCAAGAATTAATTAAGATTCTTCCCAATAACGTCATAATATTTGTTTTCACTCATCTTTCAAATATAACTTGACATTTCCCAATGTATGCATCAAGTCATCACATAACTTCAGGTATACCTTGATATCCCAGTAGTTGTATACATCATCTTGTTTTTGAAATTGTGCAATAAGGAGAGTATTTCAATATAACTATATCCATTACAAAAATGATTATACTTCGAAGAAGCCAAAAATATCTCAAGAGTCATTATCCCTTTTTATCATTTACTAAATCTCGCTTGTGGTGTAAATGAACATGAACTTGCAAGTCTAACCTCAATTCCTTTAGTGGGTTGCTTACCATATTATGCTCTTAACTCAAAATAATAAAATTCTGGGCAGAGTCTCCCTTGTAATTTGGACTAATCCAACCCGTAGGTATACTTCATAACCAATAATAACAACCTGTAGTTATACTCCACATCTGACCACCACGATTTAAATATTGATAACAATTCCAACAAACTTCAATACCACAAAAATATCCCAGAAAAATTAATTCATCATTCCTTAACATAACAATTTCAAATCATAATTTCCAATATCACAATATCACTTTCTTCAATACATTAATTGGCTCAAATGACCACTCATTGTCGTACTTATAAAATATATGCCACAAATCATAGTTCCAAAATTTCTTAATTACAAGACCAAACAACATTATAAATTTCTCTCAAAATAGAGGAATAATTCACTTACTCAAACACAATATCAATTCTTAATTCCCAATAATTAAGAATCAAAACTTTAAATCTCTAATCTCATAATTCTTCTCATAAAAGTCTCGATAAAATCATATCACTCATAATCTCAACATCTCATCACAACCTCATAAAACTGGCTTGCTATTTCTCGTTGATTTACTGAAAATGTTGACAATAAGTGACTAATGAGCTTTTCGCAACAATTGCTCTAAAACCACTAGTCATGGCCTCATAACGCGCGGCACAGTAGTCGATAGTGTGGTCATATATCTGAACATGAGGTGTTGGTCTAAACGATAAACATTCCGAAAATATTGTCTAATCCTTTTCGTTGACTTCTCGTAGATGGTGCCATGTCTAAAATCAATTATGCAAGGTCCAGTTAGGGTTCATCATTTTTAAGTTCGAGGACAAAAATTATTATAAAATCATTCTTAAATCATATTATTCCCATTTTGTTCAAAAATTGTTCTCTTTCTTTTCTTTCTGATTTGGATACGATTTTTCGTTATGCTCCAAAACTCATTTCTTTCTTTCTTTCTTTCTTATTCGGATACAATCTCTTTCTCTTCTCTTCTTTCTCATAAATCATTAAAATAAGTATCCGAAATACTGAAATAACGTTAAATATCATAAACTTCTTTACCTCGGAGTTGGTGGGACGAGTGATGGCAGTGGCAATCTTCCTCAATAATAATTAAATAGTGTAAAATGTTTCTTGAAATTTCCTTTTGAAAATTTACCAGTCTACAGAAACGCAGACTGGCTCTGATACCAAGCTGTAGCGCCCCGAGTTCTAAATACCCGGTTCACCACGTCATCATCTGATCTAACTTTTAAAATAATATTTTAGCGGAAGAAATAACTGAAATTCATTTTTGGCAACATTAAATAAACTGTAATAGTCGATAAAATTGAAAACATTTATGAAACAATTCGAAATGATAAATTGAGCCGTTGATATTGTAAAGCAATAGACAATGTCATAATTTCTCAAATAACTGAAATTCTCAAAATTATCCAATGTTTGGAAATACGGAAATCAGTAAAGTAAGCCTTTCAACCATTTAACGACTTTTGCCACAATCATCCATCACATGCCACCCTCTCCGAAATCTGCAAATATAGTTAAAATAGATATGAGCATTTCATAGAAATACTCAGTAGACTCATCGCTAATTAATTAATCTACAATATAATTGAACACATAAATGCAGGCTCTTTAGAAATCATAGGATGTGGGTTGATCTTCTCATGCATTAAAATACATGGCTTCTTTTTGAAAATCATAGGCCCTTTGAAATCATAGGGTGTGGGTTGCTCTTTCTTCTCGTGCACATAAGGCACATAAGTTATGCATAACATCATCATTTATCTTGCAAAATATTCTCTTCTTTCTTTTCTCATGCATAAAAGCACATAAGTTATGACAAGCATAACAACATAAATATTTCATAAGAAATATATTCTCATTTCAACATAAATATTTTCGAAGAAATACATTCTCGTCTCTTTTCATAAAAATGACTTTCACATAAGTCACATAACATACACATTCGCATGCAATTATAATTTAAATCAATTAATAGGGGCGAATCTACCTTAAACTTAACGAGTGTGGTTGAGCGGGAATGACTTCAATCTTTCAAATCTCCGTACGCTTCGTCTAGTCATTTAGAAAAAATAGGTTAAATTAGTATTTTGAAATTTATAGTTTAAAAATGATAATTTACAATTTGGGGACTAAAATCGCTGATTTTGAAAGTTAGGGAACTAAAATGGATACTTTGAAAGTTGAGGGATTAAAATGAGTAATTTGAAAGTTGAGGGATTAAAATGAATAATTTGAAAGTGGAGGGGCTAAAATGAATACTTCTCAAATGGTGATGGTGAACGGTGGTGGTCCTTATCGTGAGGAGGCCGAACCTGGGGTGTGGTTACTGAGGGTAGGTTGATTGCTGAAAATGGTGGTGTAAAAATGGAGTGGGTTGGTGTATATAATAAGGATTTGATAGGTAGGGGATTAATGTGATAGGTAGGATTGATGTGATAGGTGGAGGTTGGTAGTGTAAAAGTCTTAACAAGCAATGCACGTAATTCGAGAAAAATTCGCACGCGAAATCAAATTGGTCGGAAGAATTCAACTGATAAAATGAGATTGATGAAGTTTGGAATTTAAAATGATTTTGAAAATAATAATTTAAATAAATAAATAAAGTAATAAAATTTTGAAAATTCGAAATTTAATTTAAAATTAAATTAACTCGATATTTCTCGACTTGGCTAGACGAACGCGTCATGACGTTAACTTAAAAGTGGGTGAGATCGCATCGGCACGATTTTCGAAACTTTAAAATAATTATTAAATTGCGTAAAAATCTTCGATCGCTACAATGTTTTTCTTAACCGTGATTGTCTATGACCTAATCTTTATTAACTTTGTATATAACCAACGATCTTTGACTGTGACTATATTTGACTCTGTCCATATTTACAATGTCTGAGATCTAATATTTGATCAATGACTTTCCTGGCCAGTTTTGTGTTAAGTTGTGACTTTTCGTGACCGATTTTCGTGATCTAATATTTTTTTGTAATTTTTTTACTTGATAATACGTGTAATTATTACACTACGTAATTTTTTTCAAAATTATAAAAGACATTGCGTAATAAATTACAATTTATTAATTCGTCCCCATCATCAAAGTTGTAGCCGCCACCTTCGAGGTCGTCAAACCACCATCGAAAAATTCTCACAACGCACTAGTTTGTTAGCTCTCGAACAGAGATCTTGATTCTATTTTGTAGATGAGATCTACTTAGAAAATAGGTGATCTATAACTTATTAACACTTGCACTATCACCACCAGTAACACTTCCCACAGCCACCACAATCATTCATCACATGCCACGAACCACTAAAAAGAAGAAAATGAATATGTAGATTTCTCTCATCAGTTTTTATTTCCTCTTTCCATGCTCTAGACTGAGGTGGTGGTTGATCTTTGTGTGGGCTTTTCTTGTCCAACTTTCTCCTTTTCAATCTTCACCAATTCGAGGGGTGTATTCTCAACAGAACTAAAGCTTTTCTTTGTTTTGATTATTCTAAAACAACTGGGGCAATTTAGGTCACCACAGATGTCAAACTGTGTGAAGTTGAAATACTTTTAAAAATTTTAAAGAATTTGAAAATTTTGGGTATATTCAATTTAGACTTTAAAGATTTCATAAAAATTTTGGAGTATTTAATATAGATTTTAATACACTTTCTAAAAGTTCATAAAAGTCATGATATTAAATAAAGATTTTTAAAAATCTTTAAAAGTCTTAAATATCAATAACTTTTAAAGATTTTTACGAAATCTTTTATGTACTAACTTCTAAACAGAAAGTACAATCACAAATTTTTTTAATTTGTCTCTCATTAACCTCCAAGATTTAGAAAGACTTTAAAAAAAAAATCTTTTAAATTGTAATTTTGTTTCTTCTATATTTTTCTTTCATCTTTCGTATTATTTTTATAAACTTTAGACCTACAACAAAACAAATAATTATTTTTCTGTCTATTCAACTTGTTATATTTTTTCTTTTTTATATTTTTGCTCTTTTTTCTTTATATTTTTGCTCTCTCTTTAGAGTCATTTTCTTCAATTTTTCTATGAAAATATATCCAAATAAAATTTTATAGAAAAATAAATTGTATCAAACAAATAAAAATTAAGCAAAGTTGTTACGACCACGCCTAAATTAAACTTGACACGTCACTCATGAGAGCCCAAATGGGACCCACTAACTTGCAAGTTATTGCATGGCCGAGGCAGGATATGGGCCGAACCCCATATGACCGAACTACTCTTTCCGAGGTACATGCCTAGGCCAGGGACATGGTAGGACAATTGTGTCAGTGGGATTTGACTTATCTACAAGTTGCAACTTGATGGGACGGTGTCTTTACTGGAGATGTGATGACAGTCGTAACTCTATGATAGAGTGTAATGATTATAATCGATTAAATGGTAACCTGACCAGCGGCTAGGGCGAAGCCACATGTAAAACCTAACATGTGTCGCACTCCTAGAATATGATTTCAACTATAAATAAGACACACCTGCTTCCATGGAAAGGGTTAGAGACTGAATACTAAAACTAATTTCTCTCTTCTCTCTTTTACATACTTATATTCCCCGCACCCAAATTATATTTACTTGAAATGAGTACTGACTTAAGTATCGGAGTGCAAATGGAAGCCACATCGACACCCATTGCATACTAATTGTTTGTCCTAGTGCGCAAGAGGTCCACGTCTTAAAGTGGGATGAGCTGAAACATGTTAATTCAAGATCCTACCAAATTTTGTAATCAACAAAAGTGATTCTATAATTTTCTTCAAAAAGATTTGTATATTTAGAAATTTTAATCAAACGTCAATCGAAATCTATAAAAGTTTTTATATTTAAAAAAAAATTATGAACATAGCACTAAGTCGATATCGAATATGATTTTATTTTTCTCCTATTTTTTTAATCACAAATGTTTCTCTATCCTAAAACTATTTATCTCTCAAGCCGTATTTTCTTTTATTCATTTGACATATAATTATTATTAATAATTAATATCCACTATCATAGAAATATTAATCTATTAACATTCAAGTTTTTCTATTGAAAAAATAAAAGTCCTTTAAAGTTTTTAAAAGTCTATGTAAGTCTTAAATAAAAGTCTAGAAAAGTGTTTGAAAGTTTATGAAAATTATTCAAGTATTCAAAAGTCTTTAAAAGTCTATACAAATTCATAAAAGTTAAAAAAATCCAATGAAATTCATTAACAATAATCCTTATTAAAATTTGTAAATGTCTTTCAAAATCTATATTGAATAACCACCCCCCCCCCGACCCCCCCCCCCCCCCCCCCCGCGGGATAAATTGTCTATATGTACCTGATTTTTCAATTCAAATGATCTTTTAATAGGTTAGGGGCTAATTTTCCCAAAAAATATATACATTAACACTTTTGGCTTAATTCAGGACCAACAGTTTGTACTAACTACCAACCTATTCAATTATCCAAATTATATTTTACAATAGAGAGAATAAGTTTCAGCAATTGGAACTCCTCCATTTCTAACCAACTTCGTCTCTCATAGCAGCTAGATGCGAATCCAAAACATAGCCCCTACTATCAGAGACAAATCTTGTCTCGGGCTTACTTCCGGGAAATATGCTACACGAGACACTTCTTTGAGAAGAATACAAGGAATTGAAGATGGAAGAGATTGGATCAATGTTGCTTGCATCAAAAGTATCAACAGTACTGAGAGAGTCTCTGGTGCTCTCAGTAGTAAAAGATGCATCGTCTGAGCTTGTAAAAAGGGACCAGTCACTTGATGTAGCATCTGAGAACTCCTTCACATAAGTTTTTGCAATTGAAGCTCCTCCATTTCTATTTTTTTCTCCTAAGAATTCCACCACATTTTGGGTCGGACATCCAAACTAGAGAAGGCTCTGAGCTGACAAAATTGTAACTTCACTTTGTTCTTGCACTGAAGACTTCTGGGATTTTGATGGCCAGTGCTTTCGAATCCCAGGAGTTTGATGTCTGGTGGTTTTCCTTTTGCAAGCTTCATTAGGTCGGGGGGATGACCTGAACAAACATTTGAATTGTAAATGCTTTTATCATCATGTTTAGCACAAGGGCAATCAGTAAAGCATGCTATCAGCAGAAGCAAAAAATAGAAAGCTGAGGGTCTTAAAAACAAAATAAGGATCCAAGCAAAATTATAAACATCAACGATGTCAAATCTACGTATCATAATTTTTCTTACGAAGTCGGCAAAACAAGCCAAAACTAGCTAAAATATTTCACCTGTGCTATGGAATTTACCTCATGTAGAATAAAATATAAGCTCCTTCCGACATCACCTGCATCATATCTGCTGGCTGAACCTACATCATATTAAACACACATAATAATAATAATTTGATGGATTTCAATCAGTCCCGATCACCTACCCACGGTGGACAAGTGTTAATATACTTACTGTGAGTGTGATGCTGATACATGTTCAGAAAATTTAAAACACTAGACACGTGTCAACATTACATCCATGGTTGGCATATTAACACCTGCCCACCGTGGGTAGGTGATCGTTTCCATAATGTCCAAGTGAAGCAAAAGATTTCATGCTCAATAATGAAAAGATTCTCTAGTCAGTCATCCACAATAGTGAACCCTCTAAATTTGATCACTGGCATGGCTTAGTTGATAGTTGTTACCAACAAATGAGGGAAAGTATCTTTTAAAGAAAGAAAAAGAGAACAGAATTACAGAAAATATACGAAAATGAACAAAAAATGGGGACTTGCCAGCACTAACTGAAAGGGATAATAAAAATTAAAATGGCAAAGCATGCATTAAATTATGTGATTTGACAACCAAATGAGTATCATATCCAAAATCATTATGAATAAAATGAAACTAATTTCACCAAGGCCCAAGTTTTAATCTTCACGTGAGGAAAAATGATTAGGAAAGGTGAAATGGAACTAAGTATTTAATAACTAATCGATACTGTAAAATTTGAGAAAAAATTACCTCTACATCATCAATCCTGAACCAATTGCCTTGTAGATCTTTGACATAGGAGATATAATGTCCAGAAAAAGATGCATTAAATGTATCCAAATGCACGACCACCCCATAAAGCATGTAAACTGGAGGTATGTCATCTGTCCCCGTCATAAATGGAATCATATCCAGCATTTCAGGAAAAGTGATACATTTATTTATCTTGCCATAATTTCCCTCCTGAAAATTACAGAACAAGATTGCATCAACTGAAGAATGTAACAGAGGTGTACATGTTATCTGATCAAATCTCTTGGGAGGGGGAGGGGGGGACTATCTGGAATACACGTGTGAACTGTTTAACTGTTTTTAGCATCTTGTCATTCAACACCATTAATTAAGCTTTAATAAGTTTGCAGAATTGAATACTCAGTCAAGACCCAAACAATTGAACTGTTTAAATATATCAGCGGTACCCTAGCTAATCAAATTTATCCAGATACCTGAAAACTCGTAAAAACTCAGTACTTAAAGAAGTATATATTCATAATAACATCAGGATGAAAATAGAAGAGAGTATAGACATCTAAAATGTAAACTGGCTGCTCATTGATTCTATGAAGAGAACACTAAATGTAACAGAGCAATACCTGAAATCTCTTCAAAATAATAGTCAAGATGTTTGGAGCCTCTTGAATTCTCAATTGCTTCCGTGCTCGAACATATGCAGCACATCTTGTACCGAAACATGTTAAGAACCATAAATATTTAACAATAAACCACAGAATTTGAAAATTACAAGGAAAGTGAAGCAAGATAACTCACCTTCCACATCTATACATGTTTTCTCCATCAAGATCTTCTGGACTAGTAAATTGTGTCAATGCATCTTCCAGAGATTCAACCCAACCAAATATCTCTAGTGAAAGATCCATTATATTTTCATATCGCACTGACTCGTGATGACATTTCAAACATTTAACCTGATAGTAATAAGATTTATGCAGCAGATTTTACAGAGGTTAACATACCAATACAAAAAATAAATAAATAAATAAATAAAAAATCAGAAGGCAGCAAAATTTGGAATGTGTTAGAGATGATCAAACACCTTTGACATAAGGCATCCCCCAAAAGTATGCTGTATAAAGGTTGTATCCTGCAGTCTGGGATCAACCACATTCTCTCCACCCAAGCCCTCCAAGCATATAGAATGCATTGAGGTAACAAGAAGCCTGATTACAGAAGACATTACATCAAGGCGGAGAAAGATAAATAGTAAAATTTATATTCAGATTCTTCTGGAAAATTCTTAAGTCCAACTTCGTATCCATGTTTAACTTTTTCAAGGAATTAATGCCCAATGCCCTGTTTGGTAATATATTTATTAACCAATTTATGAATATCACAATTTTCTCCTACCACTATTTAACCACACATTTTTCCAAACCACTTTTCGACCAAATATTTTACTTCGAAAACAACAACATTCTATTTAAAAATTCAACCACAGCAGCCGAACACACTGTAATTGAGGAAAAACGACACCCTTAGGAAGATGTTTGAACTTTGAGCTCTGAAAATCAGAGAGAGAGAGATTATGCATGACAGTCACAGACCCTAAAAATTCATGAGCATCTTCCTGACTTCCATCACCTAGCTGGCAACTAATACTCCTAATATGCACAAGAATTCTAACAGGAGACAAAGGACCCCCACTTTCTCTCAACATCATCACATGCTGCTCAAGCTCACACAGGAGGCACCAATCTCTTGCACAACCTGTTGCATATAATGGATTTTAGGCAATTCTTCCTCGTGCAATAGCAAAATGCCTTCGCCAACAATTTAAAGATAGAAATATAGGACAAAAATTACAAGTTCTAGAATGTGATCTACGAAGCAGATAAACGGTCAGAGGCTTTGTGTTTGCCAGACACTGCAGCACGGCATTGGCATAACAACTGAAGCACATTAAATAAAAAGACATGAAGCATTATTAACAAAGTCTGCATGGAATTATTTTTTTGACTTCATTAAATACTTTATCAAAGATTCACAAAATCTTGAAAGAGAAAAAACAGAAAGCTACAGTGCAATTACCTGTTCCCACAATTTACAAGTCCTCTGGGTGACAAGTTGAGAACTTCATAATGATAGCACCTCACGAATTCTTCATAAGGAAATAGCATCTGTGCCTTAAAACAGGATATTATAAAAAGAGTTTTCCTAACAAATAAACTAATTTCATGAATCAGGTATCAATGATGCTTTCTCAGCTTCAGAAGAATTAGAATCAAGTCTCTCCAAAATGTTAGAAATGTTTGTGTTGATTTCTTACAGCTCTATCTGGGTTTTCACAATGAGGGAAAATTCATTTTAGAGTCTGACCTTTACTTTCTTACGCCACTCAACACTTTCTTCCAAATGTTCATGTTGTTCAGGTCTTGATGACTTCGCTAAACCAACCACCCTCGTAATTCCTAGGCTTGCACCTCCTCCATTGCTTCCCAGTAAAGGGCCATTGTCCTTTATTTTAGCAACTGCTGCATTAAAACAATTTGATAAGCACGAATAAGCTGGAGTCCATTGCAATGAAAAGCAATCCATGAAACCTACTCGATTTGTCTGCAATATGACCTTTAGTATGCAAATATGAGAAAGACTGGTTTCTAGATGTTTTTGCCCCTGATTTCGGTGATTTATGCAATTTAGTTCCTTGAGCATGCAATGAATTTCCGCATTTACTGCTTTTTATTGAAGTCCTCTCAGAAAAGTGGTTTAAGCCTGTTGCTTCATCGTTTGAAGTGACTCCTTTCCTAGGTAAGTTTTCTGCATCAATCAAGTTCACTTGAGTGTCCTGTGAATTTGTGCGATTGCTGCACTCGGTTGATGAGTTTGAACGATTACAATTGTATCCGTAATCAAATGGGTGATGACTTTGTGTTTCCTTTATAACACTTTCCTGTACAGTACATTCTGAATGACCATGTGCATCATTGAGTGGACCAGATATGTTGTCGTTATGCTCTGTGAGAACAGGGTCACCTCTTTGCTGCAACATAATGTACACAAAGTTTGAATAAATAATAGAAAGATGTAAAAGGTTTAGACAATGTGAATAATAGGAATCTGAACCTTATGTCTAGTAGAAGATTTCTTCCTTGGGCTATTATACAACAAGGTGGAACAGATAACCTCATTACTAGAAGCTGGATCAAGACGCTCTAATATGGCTCCATCTGCTTCCCTTGACATGTCATTGTAGCTTTTAAGAGAGGTATCCCTGTCTACAGATCTATTTATGATGGGTAATCCAGATGCATTTGTTATCAAATCAGAAGTAGTTGAAGCCAGTATGCTTGAACGATGATTACTAACATTATCTGAAGATGTATTCTCAAGCATAGGCTGCTGCCTGTATTCAAATAATTTTGAATCGATGGTTCCATCAAGCAAGGCTCTTCCGGAAAATTCTTCACTTGTAGCAGACTTAGGAGGTGAACTGCAGCAGCGGTTTCCCAATTGCTGACACTCAAGCTTGTGAACTTGCCTCCAATGTATAATTTGACACCTCCCAGAACTATGCACATGTTGAGATTGAAGAGATTAATGATTTAGAGCATTTAAACAAATTTTATTGCATTATTAGCTAACGCGTAAAGAGCATTATATACAAGTAACTTGTAGCCTAAAAAACAATGTAAGCAAAAGATACAACTTATATAATACAATTAAAGGAAATAAAATCTATGACCGTTAGAACATGAAAGAAAGCGATAGATTATTTTATGAAGCGTGATATAAAACATTCAAAATCTATTCTCTTTTAGTCAAAATTAATTAAAAATATTTTGAGGGAATATGGCAAAAACATGCAAGAAAAAGTTACAGCATAAACAAATACTTGGTCAAGCACACAAAGGTCGCGTTAAATCAATAATTAGAGTATATACCAATATCGAGCAGACTTGCACCGGGAACACCGAGTTGTAGCTGGACCATAGCATCTCACACACTTATTACTACCAATATTTGGCAAATGCACCAGAGAGATAACACTGGAAGCAGCCATTTCTTCTACGACAAGAGCTTCTTCAGCATCTGTTTGAGCAATCGAGCTTATTCCCTCTTTGTTTTTTGCAGCTTCATTCCATTTTCCTAGTAAGAAGTATGTAACCAAGGGAAGCACTACCAAGACAAGAAGAAGAACAGGTATATCAGTTTCCCTTGGCTCAAGCATGTCCCCACCAGAATATTCATGTCCAATTAATCTCAAGAGAACACTTTCAAGAAGACCAGTCCCCTTTAGCTACATAACCCCAGCTACTTAGAATTCAGGAGTTGGTGGTACTGAGTCAGAGACACACAATGGAACATAAATCTTGTGTTTGCAGTCCAACATTAAAGCTATCTGCGAAGTCAAAGGATAAGGAGGTTCCAGTTAATGAGATCGTGGACTCCATATTCACACAATAACACGGCTTAACATGAATATAATGATACAGGTCATGCAAATGAGATATATTACAGAATAATTAACGACCGCTTATTTATATTGAATTTCTATAGATATTGAGAACAGTGGAAGTGCATTGCTTTGTATTTCTGGCTGGTCTTATTACTCCCTATGTTGCTCGGACTCTTCACTTTTGAAGAAATACCTGTGTCGGTCGGACACTCGGGTATGGAAAGATAATATTTTATATCATTTAAATCAAAAGATAATCCTTCATATCTTCAAGAAATGCATTTATTATTACTAATACATAAATTTCTAAAGTAATTTGAAGTTTATAATACGTATTCATGCATTTATGCCAAAATTTTGCATCTTTTAGCCATGTCCCTGTATCCCAGGTTTGGAAAAAAGTGTGGTCAGACACTTAGATACATACTCGTACCCGGTTCCCATACCCAAGTCCGAGCAACGTAGATCACACCTTGAATCAAGTTAGTAGCCATGTTGTGGCTACCTCTCATCTTCTAGCTGTGCCACTATAGGAACAGAGTTCCACTATGAGGCTTTAGCTTTGGCTGTCTAGAAGAATACCTCTCGACCAGCTCTTTCAGCCATTTCCATTGGGGTCCTGCACTCACTGATAAATTACTAGACACACAGTTGATGTTTGATTGAAGTGTAGTTCAAACTTAAGCAAGCTGAAAGGGAAAAAAAAAAATGAGATCCACTTAGATTGCAACTATTGAAGCCTCTATGACTTTTGCTTCTCATGTATATAGACTATTCCCTCATAAAGGTGATTCTATTCCGGTTTTAATTTTTTTCTACCATTAACACTTAAGTTATTGATACAAGGAGCAATGATTATACAACTAGTAAAGATTGAAGTGCCATTGTATGTATTCCAAAATATGTACTCCAATGTTCTAACATATGATTTACCCTTTTTCGAGTCTCATCAACTCAATCTATTTCATTGGTGAATAACATACTCCTTATGATCTCATCTTGAATATGTCATGATTGCTTATTCACATTTAAAAAAAATAATGTTTAAGCTTGTGCAGCTGCACTTTGAGGCCTGTCTCACATGATGTTTTTATTAAATGCCTTGACGCTTACACCTTAAGTGCATTTGTCGAGGCTTAAGCCTTCAAGCTAAGTGACGCAATATTCACTAAAAAGGTTGGATAAGGGCAAAAAGGAGAGAGAATGGATGACGAGAACGATAAAAAAGAGGATAGGGAGACAAGAATTAGAAGCAGAGAAGAACAAGACGAGAAAGTAGGGGGGAGAGAGAGATAGAGAATGTGAGAAAGAGAACCGTGAGAGATGGAAAGAAAGAGGAAGTAGTAGAGAGAATTTTTGTTTGTATTCAATATCAAAGTTGTCTCCAATACAATGTGTTAACCTTCTTTATATAAAGTAGCAACTATTCATATAATACTTAAATTGTCTTGAAATATATATAAGTTTAAATAAAAGCAACATCTTAAAGATTATTGCCTCCATTGCACCAACACTTTAATTAGGGTAGCGTGTCCGAAACATGTCAAACTCGTCTCAGATACAACACTCATCCATCAGTATACTATGATCATTTTTTTTCTTTATAAAAGAAATATATTTTTAACTCAAAATTATTATTAAGCCTCTGTTTATTAAAATTTTGGTGTTTAAAAACATGTATTTATGTTTTCGAGGTAAGATGTGTGATTGAAAAGGGGAGAGAGAAAATATGTGTGGTTAAAAAATGATTTGAGGAATTGTGTGGTTTAAAAACATGTTTCTTTTGAGTTTGCCAAACAGGGACTAAATAACAAATAAGTACTCAAAGCTAAAAGATTTCAACAAGAAAAAATTAATAACAAGTATAAAACTAAATTTATATTATATAAATAATTTTTTTAAAGATTTCAATTAACATATCCACAACGTGTCGTTTCAGAATTTAAAAAAAAAAAAAAAAATGAGTGTCGACGTGTCCGACATGTATCTTGTTTGATACACATATCCGTGTCGTTGCATCATAGATTATAGCAAGTCTTCAAGTTACATCTTTAAGGATCTCCATCACTAAGCCCAGAGGTTGTTGCTGCACTTATTTATCTTGCCATTTTCTTCCCTTTGTATTTGTTAAGAGATAAAATTTCAAATCGAATAAGGATGAAAACATAGATTAATTTATAAGGATTTGGGCTACTCTTCTTAACAATGTTGACATTTTAAGATGGAACTTCAAATCTTCACATGATATCAGAGCCCATTAAGCTCAAACGAGCAATTTAATCTGATTAAGACTCAAAAAATGAGCACACGAATTTCAAGATTGATCTGTTCAAATAAGCCACCGTCTTTTCAGGGCATACTAAAGGATAAAATCCCACATAGAATTAAGATGAAAACATAGATTTTTATTAGGGTTTGGGTTAGCCCCCTTAAAAAGGTTGATCTTTTAAAATGGAACCCCAAATCTTAACCGTATTTTCATTTGTAGCATTTATAGGCTTTTCCCTAATAACATAACATCTTATGATTTTTTTATTTTTTTTCAAAATTTAAGACTAATTTTTAGGACTATAAATAAGTAGTCATTAGATTAAGCCCGTGTTTCACAGATCGCAGGTTCAGCTCCCGAGGTTTCTCGCCTCTAGGTAGCTTACCTCTCATTCATTGGCCGGCAAGGCAGAACAACTGGCACACACGCACGCTGATGAGTAGGATGTAAGGAAAATACCTGCAATATGATCATATCATTAGAGCACTTCATGGTAAAATAGGCCAACCGCCTAGCTGTTGCCGACTTACCGAACCGAATGGGGAGATAAGCATTTTCACTGCGTGACATTCTCCCCATTCGAATCCGCTTACGTCCTCGTAGCGAGAAGTGAGCTTCACATCAACACGCACTCCTCAATTTCAGAATTAAACGGCACCATCCCCTCATGGACGAGCATTCACACAGTGGTCCTCCCACACTTGCCCATTGTAACTCGTACAAACCGCCTCCGACACCAACCTTCACCATCTGCCCCCATAAGCAGCAGTTCTTCGGCGGACGGCCTCCAGCCGCAGCGCTTCCAGCACATGTCGAAGCACATACCTACTACATTCTCGTAGGCCCTGCAAAATGCGCTCCTCAAAACTCCTTCAAAAGCAATCGCGCAACGCTGCCCAGCACACCCATCTTCCCCACAACTTCCTTCTTCTTCGTGTTCCGCACGCTTGCAGACACGATCCGTGGCCCAAAATCATTTCTCCGTGAGAATTCATGTCATTGATCTCAACAAGACCAACAACGCATTCAAGTGGTCCCGCTCTGATACCAACTTTCACGGATCGCGGGTTCAGCTCCCGAGGTTTCTCGCCTCTAGGTAGCTTACCTCTCATTCATTGGCCGGCAAGGTAGAACAACTGGCACACACGCACGCTGATGAGTAGAATGTAAGGAAAATACCTGCAATATGATCATATCATTAGAACACTTCATGGTAAAATAGGCCAACCGCCTAGCTATTGCCGATTTGCCGAACCGAATGGGGAGATAAGCATTTTCACTGCGTGACACCGTGTTTGGTGAGGATTAAAATCAAGTTCAGTAGACTTTGAAAAAAGTTGATAAAATGTGTAGTTGAAAAGTTGTTACCCCATAAAATGTGGGGTTAAAGTTAATTTGTTGACTTTGACTGAGATTAAAATTTGATTTTAATTCCCACCAAACAAGGGCTTAATTTAATTTATTCCACTTTAATAAATTAATATGTTCAAGATAGAATTTTTTTCCCTTTTAGAGCCCGTTTGGTCCATAGAAAAGTTTTGATTTTTGTGATTTTTTTTGTATTTTTTGATGGATGTGTGGTTTAGATTGATTTGAAAAGTAAAAAATTGTGGGTTTGACCAATGATGGATGGTTGAGATTGAGTTTGAAAAGTTTTGGTAAAAAAAGCCATAGACCAAACAGGCTCTTAATTGATTAACACAATGTTCTTATAAGAACACAATAATTGATTATTAACTACGAAGTTATTGAGCTCCTTCAGTTCTCCACTCTGATTTCCAAAATCCCTCCAAGCATGCACAAGTAACTATTATATGAATATCAAACCACTAGATGTTCGAACACAGAACACTGAATGTACATGATACATTACTTGCTTGTGCACAAGTAAAGATTGCAACTTGTTGATAGCATTTATATTTCAAGTAGGAATGATTTTATCTATTTTTCTTCTCCTTTCTTATTTTAGAAAATGATTTCTTTTTTCTTTCTTGTTTAGAATAGGATTTCTAATCTATTGATTAGAATTAATTTCTTCTTTTATATTAGGATTTTAGGTTTCTTTTTTTAATATATTTTTTTTAGATTCTTCATATTAGTAAGATTATAAAATAATTTCTTTTTTTATATATACAAAGGCCACGCCATGTACATTTTTCAATAATCAATTCAATTCAATCAATTTAATAAAATATAATAAAATTACTCCATGCATATTTTTTAGTTTTTCAACTTCATACTTGTTTCAAAAATTCCAATTCTGCGTCCGCTCCACTTGCTCGTATATATTTCTAAAGATAAATGAGTTTTTGTGGAAAATTAAATAAATGTCCCTAATTAAAATTCCATCATCGATACTTTTCAAAACACAAGGCAATTTTTTACTTTTGTTTATAACAAATCAAGTGATTAATTTAGATTTTAGCCTCTATTTGATGGAAATTAAAATCAAATTTTAGTAGATTTTGATAAAAGTTGATCAGATGTGTTGTTGAAAAGTTGTATCTAAAAGATCTTATTAAATTAGTCATGTTAATTAGATGTAAAATTGATTTCCAAAGTGTGTTATTTAATGTAAATTTTTGGATTTTAAAAAGAAGAGGGCGCCATTATGAGGCACACGCCTCGTAATTAATGAGGTGTATACCTTAATGCGTAAGCTTCACTTAGTCCTTAAAATATACGGGTATTGATGCGTTTTCTCAGAGCCTCAACCTGAGGCGGGCGTCAAGAAGTTGAGGTAGAACTATTTTTAAATCATGCTTATTACAATTATCACATGCATTGGAATCTAAAAATGAAATAAAAGACAGGATTCTTGGTAAGAGCAAGAGTCCCAACCAATATGCATAACCAAAATTAAATATTGATCTCAAATTTAGTATGGTTAACTTGTTAGCACATAAAGTCATTAGTTCTATAAAAATGTGGTGTTTGAGTACAAGAGAGCTTGTAAAATGGCTATGTTTGTCTTTTGTCTAAATAGTGATTTCTACATAATTTTGTAGATGAATTAAGATGGAGCTCTTTTACAAAGCTGGGAGAGGGGTGGGTTAAGACCTTCTGGAGTACCTTCTTCCCTCTCATTTGAGGTGCACCAATCCATCTGCAAAGGTGCCTCGTATAGTCAACTTTGCATGTGCATGTTAAGCTAAGAGTTACGATGTGTTACCTTGTTACCATGATGCTGCGATCGAGGATTCTGATTACCATTTTTTATGCTGAGCCAAGGAGAAAAATTGCGGAGAAATTAATAATCTTGGGTCAATTAAGTCCTCGACTTTGGCTTAGACTCTAGTGGCCATGTGGATTATCCCGAGAAGGCATGGCTGGGGCATAAGTCGAGAGCAGATGTCAATGAACCAATGGACTAGGATTGAATTTTCTCCAAGGTCACTACTTAAACTATGTGGACGTACAACAGTTAATATTATGACAAACACAATATTTTTTAAGTTATATAGACATTCTAGAAACACTTCACAGCTCAAGTCTTCCAAAGATCATAGCCTCTCATGCTAGAATAGCTCATGCTCTAGCACTATGGATTCTCAACTTGAGACTTGACTTAACACCTGTCATGAATGAAAAAGATTGATACAAGTGATTGAATAACTGGTAGTGAGGTTTGTGTTTTTCGGATGCAAAGAGAATCCGGAATTTATCGAACCACAAACTGGGCCTGGATGGTTAAAAACAACGAATATGAGAAACCTGAACTAAGGTAATAAATTCTGAGAAATTTTTTATCTTCATATGCAACAGTATGATACTTATCACTTCACTGTTTCTCGTTTATCGTTGCCCACCAAATTCATGTCTAGATTTACATACCACTAATATCAAGATTACAAACAATATGCAACAGTATGAGAAACCTGAACTAAGGTAACAAATTCTGAGAAATTTTTTATCTTCATATGCAACAGTATGATACTTATCACTTCACTGTTTCTCGTTTATCGTTGCCCACCAAATTCATGTCTAGATTTACATACCACTGATATCAAGATTACAAACAATATGATGAGGTTCGAAGCGCGGAAGAAACGCCGGAAAGTTCCAAACTCAGGTTGTGGTTGGACAGATGAATCATGACCCGATATTCACGACGCGATGGCTCGACGATGCAGAATAAAGAACCACGACTTTCGAAACGCCACAAGGATTTGCCCAATCTCCTTGATAAGTCTCTGATTTTGAACGCCACAAATACTCTCGCGAATATTTGATAAGTTCTGGATGAACGCCACAAGATAATCAATCTTGATAAGTTTGTAATGTGAATCCACACATTAAACAATTGAAAAAAACATTCAATCTCTTTTTATTCAATAATCAAAGTCTGTTTTACAATAAATGGAAAAAGTATATAAATAAGCAAACAAAAACCCTAGCCACTAATTGACTCAAAATAGAATTCTAATTAACCTAAAATAGCTCAAACGGATAAGGAAATAAAATAATGCGAAATCTGGAAAAATCTGATCCGTTAAGCCGTTACGGCCGTAAAGATGACACTTACGGCCGTAAGTGTGTTTCTGGTTAAGGTTACGGCCGTGATCCCTTATTTACGGCCGTAAATCGAAAATCTTGAAATTCTGTATTTTAACCCGAGGGGAGGTTACGGCCGTGACTTATGTTGGTTACGGCCGTGACAGCCCTTCTGCATAATTTTCGGTTCTTTTTGACACGGTTTTGATCTTCAAAGCTCGTCAAACCTGCTGAATTCTTGTTTTTGCTTGAATATTTATATTTTCCCGTCAAGCCTGCTATGATTTCGATTGTCAAGGGTCCGGAACACATCACAATATGCAACAGTATGAGAAACCTGAACTAAGGTAACAAATTCTTAGAATTTTTTTATCTTCATATGCAACAGTATGTGTCAGATTAATTGCACAAAATCAGCAAATCACTGATCATGCAATCAAGAGTCCCACATAATCAGCAATTCCAGAAAATCTGCACACCATTGATCATGCCATCAAGAGTCTGTCCAGCTAGAGTTTAGGATCAGTTTTGATTTTGTAATTACAATTCTTTATTGCTTTATGTAATTATGCCTAGACACAGCTATATATATTGTACATAATATATCTCAATAGATACAAGAAAATACAATTCAACATGGTATCAGCCTAGGTTTTAGGATCCTATCTGTGTCTGTCTCCTCTTTCCTTCCTATCTGCGTCCATCATCTCTCCCTTCCTGTATTCCTCTTCTCTTCCTCCCCTCTTATCCACCTCTTCTCCTCATGGCCGAATCATCTTCCCCACCACCCTCAATCACTCAAAACACATCACAATTCATCAAGCTAAACGAGACCAATTACCTTGTGTGGCTCCGCCAGATCAAGTCCTTTCTCAATGGTGCGAAGCTCATGGGCTATGTCGATGGATCAATTCCAGAACCTAATTCCATAATCAATGGTACACCAAGCGATGGAAGAGCAGCTACCACCATCCCCAACCCTGAACATAAGAAGTGGTTCACTACTGATCAACAAATAGTCAGTATACTCACCTCATCACTAACTGAAAATGTTGCTCGCCTCACTATTGGATTTGATACATCCAAGAAAATTTGGGATTGCCTCGCAAAGCACTATTCTCAGCAATCAGTAGCTACATCTACAAGCTTAAAACTTCAGCTCTTCGATCTTAAAAAGGGATCTCAGTCTGTCGATGCATATCTCCAGCAAGCCAAATCTATTGCTGATTCCTTAGCTTCCATTAATCAACCTGTTACTGATTCTGATCTTGTAATTGCCACACTTCATGGTCTAGGCCCAGAATATTTAATGTTGCGCACTGCTCTCACAACCCAAAAACTACCAGATTTTTCAGAACTTCGTGCAAGAATTCTGGCTTTCGATGCTCAGAATCAACCTCCTGCTGACCATGGATCTGCTACTGCAATGTTCAACCAAAGCTCCTCTTCTTCACGCCGTGATAATCGCTCTAACTCTGGGCGACCTTTTTCTGGCCGCAATTACTCCTCTGGTCGGAAAAATAATCGGCGACAACAATCATCTCATCCCCAGCAGCAACTTGCGGCATTCCAAGGAGTTGTTTCTCCTTCTTATCCACCACAATATATACCGGGGCCCTTTTCCTCCCCTGCATGGGCCTCACGCCCAGGTTCAAATGGAATTTTGGGCCCAGCTCCTCAGTGGTGCCCAAACTGTCATTCAAATCAGCATGGGCTGAACCAATGCCCCCACAAATTCTCTGGTCCATCTACTGTTGCACCATTTTCTAGAGCTCATTTTGCCTCTGATCCAAATTGGTACCCGGATACTGGAGCAACCCATCACATGACTTCCATGCCCGTCAATAAACCACAAACTTATGATGGACCTCACAATGTCTATATGGGAAATGGGGACTCAATGCCCGTTTCTCACACTGGTAACCTATCTTTGGCATTAGGCTCCTCCAATTTTTCCTTACAGAATGTCTTTCATATTCCCTCTATTCGTAAAAACCTTCTTTCTGTAGCTCGCTTCACTAAAGATAATCTCGTTTTCTTTTTATTTGCTCCAGATTTTTACCAGATTTATTGCTTACGAACTGGTCATCTCTTATTTCAGGGCCCTTGTAAAGACGGTCTCTACCCCCTCAATTTGTCCGCCATCTACAGTCCTCCTCAAGCTCTTGCCTCCATCCACTCTTCTGTCTGGCACAATCGTTTGGGTCATCCGTCATCTGATGTTCTAACTCGTCTAGGTCCTGCTGTTGGTTCAAAATTATATTATAATTCTTTTTGTCGTGAGTGCGCACTTAGTAAATCTCACCAATTACCTTTCAATGCAAATAAAGAGACTGCGAGTACTCCTTTTTACATTATTCATAGTGATGTTTGGCAATCGCCTACTACTTCCGTTACTGGATTCAAATATTATGTTCTCTTTACTGATGAATTCTCTCGTTATACTTGGATTTACCCTATGCGCCGTAAAAATGAAGTTCTAACTCGCTTCCAAACATTTGTTGCTATGACTAAAAATATATTTAACACCACTGTTAAATATCTTCAAAGTGACAATGGAACAGAATACATCAATAATGCTTTTTCTCACTTCTGCAAAGCTTTGGGTATTCAACAACGATTCTCCTGCCCTCATACTCCTCAACAAAATGGCCTTGCCGAACGCAAACATCGTCATATTGCAACCATGACTCGCAATCTCCTTCTCACATCTGGTGCTCCTCAAAACCTTTGGGTTGAAGCTGCATTGACTTCAGTCCATCTAATCAACCTCCTTCCTACATCTAATCAACCTCCTTCCTACATCAACTCTTGATTGGGACACTCCCCATAATCGTCTCTTTCGTAACCCACCATCCTATTCTTTCCTTCGTGTGTTTGGTTGTTCGTGTTTTCCTCACCTTGGCTCATATATTTCTAATAAATTGTCAAGTCCTGGTATAGAATGTGTATTCTTAGGTTACAGTCCACATCACAAAGGTTATCGTTGTCTAGATTCTTCTATAGGTCGAGTTTATGTGTCTAGGAATGTTTTGTTTAACGAAATGAATTTTCCCTATAAAAATTTGCAGGTACAAAAGGTTCCAGAAGCAGGCCTTGATGAATTCATTCATATTTCAAGCCCAATTTCAGTCCCAGTAGACTTGGTTCCACCATCCAACAGCCCACAACCCACTAATTCCATTCAACACTCATCAGATGACTCAACAACCAGTTTGCCTCCATCATCGCACACAACCAGCCGATCTCCTGGTCCATGTACCAACCCGTCGCACCTAATTACCTACAATCGGCGCAGGGTCACCTCATCCCATGCTCCCACAAACCCTATCACATCTCACATTCCGGACCTAATGCCCCAGAGCACTGATCCAATTCCTCCAGTTTCTACTGAATTGCAACTGCCCAGTTCAAAGCAGTCATCACAGCCTCTCACTTCCTCGACTCCGACAACGATCGAGCCTCCTCCTTCACAACACCCAATGGTCACGCGATCCCGTGATGGCACTCTCTCACAGAAAATTTACAGTGATGGCACGGTCCGGTATCCTCTTCCCCGAGCTCTATTACACTACATTCACACTGTTGAACCAACTTGTTATACTCAGGCATCCAAGCAAGAAGTGTGGCGTGCAGCCATGGCTGATGAAATCAATGCTCTTTTGAAAAATAAGACCTGGACATTGGTCCCTCCTTCTCCATCACAGAATACAGTAGGCTGTAAATGGGTCTTTCGAGTCGAGCACAATCCGGATGGCACGGTAGAACGGCACAAAGCTCGCCTAGTCGCTAAAGGGTTCCATCAACAACAAGGTATTGACTACGACGAAACTTTTAGTCCTGTCATTAAACCTGCCACTATTCGTACTGTGCTATCTCTTGTTGTATCTAGAGGCTGGTCACTTAGGCAATTGGATGTTAAGAATGCCTTTTTACATGGCTATCTCAAAGAAGATGTTCATATGGTGCAACCACCTGGGTTTATTGATCAGACTCGGCCCTCCTATGTCTGCAAACTCAATAAGGCGATATATGGTCTTAAACAAGCTCCACGTGCCTGGTTCCATCGTATGACCTCCTTTCTTTTATCAGTTGGTTTTGTGCAAAGTCTAGCAGATTCATCCTTATTCATCTTTCGACATGGGCCAAATATCATTTACTTTTTACTATATGTTGATGACATTGTGGTCACAAGCAGTAACGACAGGCTACTCCAAAGCTTCATTGATGTGTTGGGTCGTGGCTTCGATATCAAGGATCTTGGTACTCTTCATTATTTTCTGGGTTTGCAGGTCATCTCATTCGACGGTAACATTCACATAAGTCAGCTTCGGTATGCCCATGATTTATTGCAAAAACATGATATGCTTCTCAGCAAACCGGTTGGCACCCCCATGTCTGCCAAAATCAACCTCTCCGCCTCTGAAGGCGACATTCTCCAAAATCCTACAATCTTTCGGGAAATTGTCGGATCCATGCAATACCTCACCATCACCCGTCCTGACATTGCTTTCGCTGTCAATTCCATCTCCCAGTTCATGAGTCAGCCACGCCAACCACATCTTGTTGCTGCCAAACGCATCCTCCGTTACATCAAAGGAACACTTGATTATGGCCTAGTATTTGGTCCCCAACGACATCCCACTCATGTTGCTGCCTATGCTGACGCTGATTGGGCTGGTTGCCCAAACACTAGGCGTTCCACTTCTGGCTACCTTGTTTATCTTGGCACAAATTTGGTTTCTTGGTGCTCCAAAAAGCAGCCCACTATCGCTCGCTCTAGCGCTGAGGCTGAATATCGGTCACTCTCACATGCAAGTGCTGAAACTACATGGTTAGCTTTCCTTCTTTATGAACTTGGTGCACATCTTCAATTCCCAATACTGCTGCATTGTGACAACCTCAGTGCCACATACATGGCCTCAAATCCAGTTTTCCATGCTCGCACTAAGCACATAGAACTGGATTACCATTTTGTTCGAGAGAAAGTGGCCCTTGGCAGCCATCGGGTTTGCTTCATACCCTCTGTTGATCAGCCGGCCGACCTCCTCACTAAGCCACTACACAAGCATCGTCATGCCTCTCTCGCTAGCAAACTTGTCCGTGCTGGACCGCCAAGTTTGAGGGAGGGTGTCAGAATAATTGCACAAAATCAGCAAATCACTGATCATGCCATCAAGAGTCTGTCCAGCTAGAGTTTAGGATCAGTTTTGATTTTGTAATTACAATTCTTTATTGCTTCATATAATTATGCCTAGACACAGCTATATATATTGTACATAATATATCTCAATAGATACAAGAAAATACAATTCAACAGTATGATACTTATCACTTCAGTGTTCCTCGTTTATCGTTGCCCACCAAATTCATGTCTAGATTTACATACCACTAATATCAAGATTACAAACAATATAGATTATTCATTAAGACTATGTCTAGTAAAAGTTTTTGTTTATAAATAAAGAATGTGATGTTTTCGAGGTAAAATATGCGGCTGAAAAGTGATTTTAAAAAATATGTGCGATTAAAAAGTAGTTTAGGGGAATGTGTTGTTTATAAAAAATTTATATCAGTTTGTTGGTTCATTGCAACAGTTTGATCACAAACTTGCTAATTGGATGAATCTTTACAACAAAATTATGACTTAAAACCATCAAAATCTGTGATACCAGCAACTAAAAAATTTTCCGATTGCTAAATTCATTAAAAAGAACAAAATCTAAAAAGAAAATTCAACACCCGAAGGACCTCAAATGCATCAGAAGAACCGAAGCCTTGAGATATGAAGTCCTATCAACAAGCCCACGTGTGAAGAATGAAAAAATCAAGGCCCAAAATGAAATCTAAGATCAAATGAGCAAACCCATTACTCCAGGGACCACAGTTACATCAGGAAAATAACCAAAAAACTGAGACATGAGTCGTATTTCAACAAGTCCTCGAATGGGGGAAAAATAATAAAAGCAAGTAAAGGCTGAAAGATTCAGCAAATGAGTTTTTGGGTTTTTTCAATGAAAAAGCATGAAACGCAAGAACCCCAGAATCCAGCATTTTTCTTGGGCAAGTACAGTGAACAGGGAAAAAAATCAAATTTAACACCTGCATGTCATAAAAACCCGATCTTTCTCAAATTTTCATCTATATGCATATTCACATTTATTGAACAAATGAGAAAGTAAAATACAAGAAAAGATTTGCTATGGCTTCAAGGGTACCTTTCTCTTCCTGTTGAGCGCAAGAAGATGAAGAAATTCTCTTTCTTCTTCAAAACTGCATTGGCCTCAGTTCACACTTTCGCTCCCTTCTTTCAACTTTTCTCGGACTGGGAAATAGCTAGGGTGCGTTTGGTTGATAGTGGAAATTTGGTGGAAGAAAAATATTTTTTAAAGAATTTATTTACTAGAAAATTATTTTCATAGAAAATATTAATTTGAAGTATTTGATGGGTTTAATTTTTAGATAGAAAAAATGAGAAATTTTTTATTATTTGATTGATATTATTTTTCATAGCAAATAAAGTAAATTTTAACTATTTTAATCAAAAAAAAGTTTTACTATTTTAACACATTTGTGCTTAATAATAGTAATATTAATTTTAAAAAAAAAATAAGTCAATTAATAACAAAACTGAAGAATCAAACACACTCTTATACTGCGTTTGGTACAAGTTTTTTCCTTTGAAAATCAAATTTCCACCCAACTTTTCCAAATTGTCAAAATTTTGCTTAGAAAATGATTTTAAGGTTGAGCCTGTGCACGCCAAAATTCTTGGTAAATGAGGAATCAGTTTTCCTTGCTATATGGTAGAATTCATATTCTAGGTTAGTTAGAAATTAATTTTGTATCACGTTTAATTAGTTTTTTGTTGTTAATTGATTGGTTTATTTTTTTTAGAAATTAACATTATTATTATCAAGGGAAATTGGCGCATTTAATCCCTAAACATTTGTCTCTTTGTGCAATGAGTCCATAACCTTTCATTTTTTGTGCTAAAGTCCTTAAACGTTGCATTCTTTGACGTAAGAGGTCATTTTTGTTGATTTCCTTCCATTTCAATGTCAAAAAATTAAATAAAGACGAAAATGCACTTATACATAATTGGCGCAATAAGTCCCTAAACTTCAAATTTAGTACTTAAGTCCATAACCTTTCAATTTGATGCAAGTAGTCCATAATCTTACGCATTCAATAAGTACTTAACATTCCAATTTAGTGTTTATGTCCCTAAAGATTATATTATTTAGCGTCACGTATCTTTTTAAATGGTTTTCCTCCATTCCACATTTAAAAATTCAATTTTACTTTTATGAAAAATATTAAAATGCTCTTATATTAATAAATGAATATATCTCTTTTTGGAAACTTAAAAATTTTGTTTCTTGTTTTTTCAGAGTCTCTTCTGTCGTGTTAATTGAGCTTCTTATAAAGATTTCTACTGTGCTAACACAAATCCTCCAATTTACCACGTTTAAAAATTCAATTTTCTTTAAAAATGAACAAAAAACAAAAAAACAAAAACAAAATGAGGCTTTACTTATTTGTTTAAGAAAATTCATTTTATATAAATTTCATTTTCTTTTCTTTTTTTAAGATAAATTTCAATTTTGTTTCTAAAAGAAAGTTAAACAACGTTCTTTAACGCAATTATTACTATTTATAAACTAATTTATAAACAATAAAATTTTTTAAATTACTTTTTAATCACACATATATTCTCTCTCCAATTTCTAACCACAGAACTTATCTAGAAAAAAAAATTTGAAGGCTATGAGCCGTCGAACACTCCGTTAATTTTTGGTAAATTTCCTTTTTTAAATAGCCTTTAAGGTGGTAAATTTCTCATTAAAAAAAAAAAAGAGGCTTTATTTATTTGTTTAGGAAAATTGACTTTAGATAAATTTCATTTTTGTTTCTAAAAGGAAGTTGATTTTAGATAATTTTTATTTTTTTATAAAAATAAAATTGAATTTTTAAATGTGGCCGGTAAATTGGGGAATATGTATTAACATAGTAAAAACCTTTATATGAAGATCAATTGACACTACAAGAGAGACTTTTAAAAAGAAAGAATCAAAATTTTTAAGTTGCCAAAAAGAAACTTATTTTATTTATTAACATAAGAGCATTTTAATAAATTTTGATAAAAATAAAATTGAATTTTTAAAGGTGAAATTGAGGAAAATCATCTAAAAGGATACATGACGCTAAATAATACAACTTTTAGGGACAAAAACACCAAATTGAAAGGTTAAAGGCTTATTGCGCAAAATAATGTGTAAGATTAGGGACTACTTGGACAAAATTGAAAGGTTATGGTCTTAAGCACCAAATATTAAGTTTATGGACTAATTGTGCCAATTATGTATAAGAGCAGTTTCGTCATTTCATAATTTTTCAACATTGAAATGGAAGAAAAATATAAAATCATCCAAAAAGACCTCTTACGCTAAAGAAAGCAACGTTTAAGGACTTCAGTGCCAAAAATGAAAGGTTAGGGATTTATTGCACAAAGAATCAAACGTTTAGGGACTAAATGCGCCAATTTTCCTTATTATCAAATACAAATTTGTGAGAAAATTAAAAAATATATTTTTTTTTATTAAAATAGTTTTGCTTTATTTGTCATAAAAAATAATGTCAATCAAACAAAAAAAGTTATAAAATTTTTCACTTTTTTCACCTCGATAATTAAATCAATCAAACACATTAAAATTTTAATTTCCAAAAATTCAATTTTTTAAAATTTATTTTTTTTCATCTAAATTTCATCATTGTATCAAAACCACCCTTATTGTAAAGCACTCTCGCCAAATTCGAAGCTACATGACATGATTATTTTATTGGTTCACGTGATAAATTGATAATTGGTAGAGAGGGACCCATCCTGGGAATGACAGTATCTTGGCCCTTCATTGAGAAAATGATTTTTCTATTTCTTAGCAGTAGACGAGTCAAATTAACGGGGGAGTGGGTTTGTGTTGTTCAGTGATGTTCGATTTTTCCCATGATATATATGCATATATATGGGTGCCACGTGTAGCAGTATGTTGAGGCAATGAGATGAATGTTGGACCGCTTGGATTGTGATTTATTATATACCAAAATAATCCCCCTCTCCGTGACGAGGAGGGAATCATTTTCCTTACTCGCTCACAGGTGGGTGGGTGGGTGGGTGTCGGGGAGAGGGGGCACTCCTTGTGAGGGCGGCTGGTTATTTTTCCCCTCCACGTGAAAAAATCCCCTTATTATATATATATATATATACTTGCATAATGCTTACATCGATGAGAAGACAAAAAAAAACTCGATTCGACCTAAACTCGATGAATACGTTTTTCCCAAGATATATGTACATATATATGGGTGCCACGTATAGCGGCATGATGAGGCAATCAGATAAATGTTGGTGTTTGGATTGTGATATATATATATATATATATATATATATATATATATATATATATATATTTGCATAATGCTTACATGAATGAGATGGCAAAAAAATTCGAACTCGGCAAATATTCGTCCTGAATAGAGCGAAAATTTTTGTGTGTGTGTAAGTTGTATTTCATTTTTCATTGACCGATTATCCATTAATAAAGATCCAAAATTCTTTCTCTCTACATTATAAATTGTTCATGGTATCAAAGCAATTCATAAATACACCCTATAAAATCACACTGTTTGATCATTCCGGCATGCTGCTGGTTACTTCATCGCTAACATGAGGAAATTACATGAGTTTGAGTTGATTTATCAAGATAGCTCTAGGAGCAAAGATGAAGCTCGAATTCATCAATAGAGACTGCACTAAACCAGTTAAAGGATCATTACAGTTAGAACAATGGCTGAGAGTAGATTGTATGGTAAGGTCTTGGATCTTAAACTCATTTTTTAAGGAATTGGTTGAAGCTTTTATATATCCACAAAAGATTTATGGAGTGAATTAGAAGAAATGTATGGTGAGTGTAATGGTCCATTATTGTATCAAATCTAGAGGGAGATAAGTAGCATCACACAATGCACTTTGTCTATTGAGAAATACTACACACAAAAAAAACAAAAAAAAAAAACTGGGGGATGATTTGGTCTATTTAATGCATGTTCCTATTTGCATTTGTGAGGTTGCAAAACATGTATCTGATCTAACATCCTTCATTCGGCTAATGCAATTCTTAATGGGGTTAAATGATTCTTATGATCATGTGAGAAATCAAATCTCAGTAATGGATCCATTACCCACTATTAAGAAAGCATATTAATTGATGCAAATGGTTGAGAAATACATGTTATATAGCCTGATAATTCAGATAATTCTGTAATGATGATCAGATCATAAGGGTATAGGAATGATGAACCATGGAGAAATGGAAATAATAGGGCAAGTTGGACCGGAAGAGGAGGTGCTAGTAGAGGAAATGAAAAGAAAACATCAGACAAAGAATTTAAGTACTATGATCATTTCAAAATAAATGGGCACACCAGAGACACTTGTTTCAAGATATATGAATACACAGATTGGTACAAGACATTAAAGGAACAAAGAGCAAGACAATCCAATGGAAGAATGGATGCTAACCTAGTTGAATCATGTCTGGAAGTAGAAACACAATCTGTAAATGCTGATGTTAGAGATATGACATTGCCCAATGGAATTACCAACATAATATAGTAACAGTTGATGAAGATGTTGAACGGTAAAATGATACTTGATGGAAATGAACAAGTTAATTTTACACACTTCCATGATTTTGCAGGTATGAGTTCTTATTTTCATGCCCTTACTGTATTAGATATATTGAATGTTGGTTCTTGGATATTAGATTTAGGTGCCACTAACCACATTTGTATAGACCATACATTAATGATCAATGCCAAACCTCTACCTCAATTCACACCGATAGACTTACCTGATGGTTCTATTAAACTTGTTACACATGTCGGTGATATACATTTCAGCAAAAGAATCATATATTTGAAGCACGATGTTCCTAACTTCAAATTTAACCACTTATCAATCAAAAAATTATTCCAAACTGCACGAATCAAATTTATCTTGCATCCTAACTATTGTCTATTGCAGGACCTACGAAATGAGAAGACTTTGGGAATTGCTAAATTGGTGGGAAACTTTTATTTGTTGGACAAGTCCCGTGTCTTAAATCTTAGTGATATTTCTTATAATCTTTAGATGAGCATTTCATCAAATTCACGTGATCAGAACTCTTGTAGTGCTGAAACAAATAAATCACTCGTTGTATTTCTTGATCAGGGCAACAAACTTGGGCATGCTTCTTATCAAACTCTGAAACGTTTAGATTTCTTGAAGGATCATCATGTTGAATCATATGTTGATCAATTGAAGCAATGTGAGATCTATCACAAAGCAAAACAACACAGCCTTCCTTTGCCATAAGTCATATTCATTCCACCGCATTTGGGGACCCCACGGGAAAAATTCTATTATTGGCACACCTTACATCCTAACTGTGGCAGATGACTATAACAGGTCTACCTTCCTATTGATTCATAATCTAGAAAAAAATTTCCCTTATAAAGGTCATTCATCCTATACTGGAATCTCATCTCTACATATACCAGTCCATGAAAACAATGACACTAGTCATAATTTCCCTAATACTACTCCCACTGACTTCATATCTGATCTAGCATCAAGTCTATCTCCACGTCCATTGTCTGATCAACAGACATCTTCCCCTCTTTCAAATACTCAAGATATATCTTCCCCTACCCAAAGAAGGAGTACAAGGATTAAATATAAACCAAAGGAATGTGTCACAAATGTAAGTGCTTCCACTTTTGGCCAAAGTATATCTGCATCTGACATACATATTCCCTCTTCTTCTGCAAACTCACTTGCCTCATATCCATATATTAAACATTCACCTGTAAGCAATTCCTATAGGAGTTTTCTAGCCAATATATCTATCATTCAAGAACCATACTCATACTATCAAGCCAGTAAAGATCCTAATTGAATAGAGGATTTGGATAAAGAGCTTATTGCACTTGAGCAGAATGAGACATAGGAATTGTCTGCTCTACCAACTAACAAAACAACTATTCATTCAAGTTGGGTATACAAGATTAAATTGAACCCTGATGGCACCATTGAAAGATACAAGGCTAGACTCGTGGCCAAGGGATATCACCGATTGTAGGGAACAGACTTCTTTGATAGCTTCTCTCCAGTTGCTAAACTGATCACTGTGAGGATCTTTCTGGCATTAACTTCTGTAAAGACTTAGACTATACATTAGTTCGACATAAATAACACTTTCTTACATGGCCATCTAGAAGAAGAAGGATATATGACTCCCCCTGAAGGCTATAATAAGGCAGTTCTTGGTCAAGTGTGCAAGCCTAAACAAGGTCCAAGGCAATAGAATACTGAATTATTTTTGAAAAGGATTTTGGTTTCTCTTAGCCAACCAATGATCACTGTCTTTTCACTAAATCTGTCTCACATGGTCTGGTCTTCCTCTTAGTTTATGTTGACGATTTTTACTTATAGGGACACATGAGAGTGACATTATTACTGTTAAAGATTACTCACACCTTCGATTCACCATTAAGGACTTAGGCATTGCCAAATACATCCTAGGGCTTGAGATAGCAAGGGATGAGTTAGGGACTTATGCTAACAAAAGTAAATATATTCTTGATATTATTGCATATGCAGGTTTAAGTGGTGCCAAGCCTACTTTAGTTTCATTCCTTGTTGGAATTTAGTTGCAAGCTAATTCAGGCCCTACTCTTTCAAATCCAGAAAAATACAAACATCCCATTGGAAGATTACTTTATTCAAGTTTTACCAGGATGGACATCACTTATGGTGTCAAACAATTAAGTCAATCTGTCAAAAATCCTTGTCAAAGTCATTGGGATGCAGCTATACACTTTCTCAAATATATGAAAAATTGCCCTTCTCTTGGCTTGTTCTTTCCTATTCAAAATGATCTCACTCTCCAAGCTTACTTTAAAGCTAATTGGGCTTCTTACCGTGACACTAGACGATCTCTCACTGGTTATTTCATTTATTTAGGATGTTGCTCTCATATCCTAGGAAACCAAAAGGCAAGCTATAGTTTCTAGGTCTTCTGCTAGGGATGAATGCTATAGTCTTGCAAGCACCTCATGCGAATTACGATGGATATCTTATGTTCTCAATGATATCAAGATTCCTCCTACTTTGCCTATCCCTTTATGGGGAGATAACAAGGCCTCTATTCACATTATCGCGAACCCAATCTTCCACGAACGTACTAAACACTTGGAAATCAATTGTCACGTGGTTCGAAATAATTTTTGCGAAGGTTGAGTTCTTCCACAGCATATATCCACCAAAAAATAAGATTGCTGATGTCTTTACTAAACCTCTTGCTATCCACGCTTTTCAATTCTTGATATCTAAATTGAGTTTGGGTGATTTTCACCAACCTCCAACTTGAAGGGGGTTGAAAATATGTATACACAACTGATTTTCACCAACCTCCAACTTGAAGGGGGTTGAAAATATGTATACACAACTTTGATCTTCCATTCTTGGTAGTTAGCAGATAATCAGTTGTGTGTGTATGTGTATATATATATAAATTCGTGTGTATACTTTTCTATTATTATTAGTTAGTAGGTTAGAAAGGTTGTTTGGTTAGTTACATGCACATGAGATGCATGACATGCAATAAATACATATAAGCTTGTATCAACTTTCAAGAAAACATTTTCTCATGGGTTAAGGTAAAAATTTAGATGAATATTTTCCTTTTCCACCAAAGTGTAAAATGAATTGATTCGTGTAGGTGATCTAGAATGTATAGAGCTTGTAATGCCCATGACTCATGCTGTCAATCTTAATAATATGATATTAAGTGCGTGCTTGGTTGGGATTTTGTAAGATTTAAAAGTATTTTTAGAAGGCCTAAAGTACTTTTAGTAATAAAAAAAATATATATAGGTGTTTCCCTGTGATTGAGAAAGTACTTTTTGATTGAATAAACATCATTTTTAAACTGTATTAGAGAAGTTCAAATTTGTAAGATCTCAAAAAAAAAAAAAAAAATTACAAAAAGTTGAAATATATAATATCCTATTATAAAATCTATTGAAATATATTATATTCCATAATTCGTATTAAAATATTATATTTTAGACTAATACAAATATATTTTATTAATTAATAAAATCTGAAATATTTTGAAAATATATTATTTTTCATAAAACGTATTGAAATATTATATTTTATTGATTAATGTGAAATTATATTACATTAATTAATAAAATATGAAATATGTTGAAAATATGTTATTTTTCATAACTCATATTTAAATATTATATTTTTTTGATTAATATGAAATTATATTCTATTAATTAATAAAATATTAAATTCTTGACAAAATGCCTTTTATATAACTCTTATGAAAAATCTTTTGAAATATTATAATTCAGTAATTAATAAAATATGAAATCTTTTTGAAAATAAATTGAAAATATTTTTTTTGTCATAATTAATTAATAAAAATATGGAATATATTGAAAATATTGAATATTGAAATATTATATTTTATGAATTAATTAATTAAAAGTTTTTTATTTTTTAATATAGATTAAGCATTGAGGTGAAATAATTATTTAATTTTTAGTTAACTATGAGATATAGTTTAAGTGTTAGTTTATACAAAAGTATTTTTATAATTAAGTGTTAGTTTATACAAAAGTATTTTTATAATTGTGTTGTTAAACAATCAATTTAATGTTAACAGTACTTTCTATAGTAACAACCAAACAGTCAATTATTATTATTATTATTTTTTTATCATTATAAAGGAGGGACTTAGAGGAGGGAGGTGACTCGAACATGGATCTAGAGTCCGGTAAGGGGGTGTCTCAACCACTTGGACAAGCCCCCTTGGTCCAGTCAACTATTTTTTGTTAACAGCACTTATTGACCACAAAATCTGGTAGGACATTGGATTAACATGTCTCAACTTCTCCATCTTGAACACATAGACTTCCTGCGTAGTAAGACAAACGATCAACATGCAAAGTAGAAATGACAATGGGTAGGGTATGGGACGGGTTTGAAAAACTCATACCCTACCCACTAGAGATTTATAATACACATACATACCCATATACCCACTTAAGAGTGGCGGGTCGTGTGCTGGTATACTTTTATACCCATTTAAAACCCGTTACATATTTTAATTTTAATATTTTTTTATTTTTGCATTGGTAATGAAGTAAAAATATAACAACATCCATTGTCCAAAAATAAATAGACTCCAATTGTCCAAAAATAAGCAAATATCAAAGAGTCTACTTGTCCAAAATTATATATTGTTAAAATTTAAATACAATAATTTTTTGAAAAAAAAAAATTAATGGGTATATGGTTCACAAAATAATCCATCTTTTTCAGGTTTATTGGTTTTGTAATGAAATGTATAGGGTTTTGTCACCTCTCCAATGATCTCTCCATTAGGCAGGTTTTTAGTGGCCCAGCACTTATTTGTTGAGGAGAAACTAATCCAATTCGTAGCTGTTGATATTTATACCGATCGATCATAGAAGAAAAATTCTGATTCATTCAGATTAAGCTTCCTTCTTATTAATCTTGA